>JAODUK010023848.1:0-24691 GCA_027564635.1 Typhlichthys eigenmanni
ATATGCATGCATGCATGCATGTGTATATGTACAGTATGTTTATGTGCGTGTGTATGTATATATATATATATATATATATATATACGTATATATATATATATATATAGATGAACTGGTAGATGAACTTCTACAAAGCTGAGTAGTTCATCTTATTTTCTGTTCGATCAAATAAAATAAAATAAAATGTTTTAAAACGGTTTGGAATCCTTCAGTAAACTGTAAAACATGGACTGTCTTGCAGGTTTAAAGCACATTCAGTCTCTCCTTGGTTAACCAGAATGATGTATTTTTCAACAAGTATGCTTTGTATTGGGAAGGAGAAAATGCAGGTATATGAGATATATCAGAAATAAGATACATTTCACAATATTAATATTTTAGCCACATTGGCCAGACCTTTCAACCTGCTCTTTCCTGCCCAGCATCTCCCTGCTTCCCTCAGGGTAAGAAAGTAGTTTCTCCACCTGGGCCTCTCTGGCTTTCTGATAAAGCAGACCGTTTCTCCGACAAGTCTTATCTCCCTCTCTCATCTCAAGACTCCCTCGGATTGTTTTTTACGCTTCCCGACAGTTTCTTTTCCTTTTTTATTAAAGCTTCCTCTGTCATTCCCCCTCCCTCGGTTTCCTCGCAGGTGACACCCAAAGGCGTTGTCCCGTAGCCAGAATACAGTGCCATGGATCAGACATGTCAAGACAAACTTAATGGCGCACTGACCCGCCTCCCGACCTTTGCTGTTTATCAAATTCAATCATACATCGATGCCAGGCACCTCCCCTTCTTCTTCTATCCTCCACACTTTCCTGGAGTGGTATGGATTTGTTGCTCTATATCTCTTACCGCTGGTTGATTGACGGTGTGTGTGCTGAGCGCCGCGCTTGGCTGACTCCGGGTAATGCATCTAGCTAGCTAGCTAGCTAGCTAGCACAAGTCTACGAAACAAGTGGACAAAGGACAATTTAAATCTATTTGTGACCAAGGTAGGGAGGCCAAACCTCCGGCCTGATGGAAGCATCTTAAACTCTGCGCATAGAGGACGTTGCAAGTCCAAGACAATAGCCTGGGCTTTAGAGGTGTGAAATAACACACTTATTTGGCGACTATAGATAGATTCATGAATATCATTTACAAATATCGTCATCTGAGGTCACTAGATGTACTGCCGCTGTTGATAAGTCTTCAAACTGTGAAAAGGTCACTGTTCTCATATGGTGTCTTCTGTTATTGGAAAATCTTGTGAAATCTTGCTGGGCGTTTGCAGCCGTTTGCAGCTGTCTTCCTGTTGGCGTCCTCTTCGTCAGCCCTTGTGAGTCATTCTGGTGTGTTTTTATTTCTTTATTTATTTACCATTCCATACAGTAGGCAGCTGGAGACACTCACATCTGACCCAGTCTGTCACATCTCACCCTGTCATGTCCCATCATCCTCTTTGTTCCCTCTAAGTGCTCTCTCTATCTCTCTCTCTCTCTCTCTCTCTCTCTCTCTCTCTCTCTCTCTCTCTCTCTCTCTCTCTCTATCTCTCTCTCTCTCTCTCTCTACCTCTGTGTCTCTCTCTCTCTGTGTCTCTCCTTGTCTGTCTCTCTCGCTCTCTCTCTCTCTCTCTCTCGCTCTCTCTCTCTCTGATGGAACACTCATATTTTAAGGGACATTCCTCTCTATACTTTTGTATCGCCATAGTTGGGAGGGATAGGGAAAATAGAGTCTAGGTCTAAACTGGCTAGTGTTGTTCTTACCCAAGACACAGCTGTGATGACCCTAGACCTCATTAGCAGGTTCCCATGCCTATAGCCTACTAACGCTGATGTTAGCTGACAGACCTTTACAGCGCTACCTAAAAGGAACATGAACTCACTCCCACGTGACTGGGTGATTTCTTAACGCAACACTGGCCTAGTGTGTGTGTGTGTGTGTGTGTGTGCGCGCGCACGTGAGGTGACAGCCTGCTCTCACCCCTTGCCCACCGGTTCCAACTTGCCGCCCAGATGGCGACTCAGCAAGCCCTTTCGATCTCTCTCTCTCTCTCTCTCTCTCTCTCTCTCTCTCTCTCTCTCTCTCTCTCTCTCATATCTTGCTACACCCCCATTAACACCCAGTGTTCACCTCCAACACCCCCCCTCCCCCCTCTGGTTTTTAACCTTAATTACGGGGAAAGGAGTTTTGTGCTGAGAACGGCGTTTATTTCTTTGTACGCTGACCCGCTCCTCTGCTGTCGCCTGACACCTGCGACACCGCTGGCCGTTAGCAGAGGTTAATGCCCTGCTCAAGGGCACGCCGCCGGCGGTTGTCGCACAGGGTGTGGGTAGAGAGCTTCGTTCGCCGTTTCATCGTAGCCCACGCACTGTAGAACCTCCCCCCCACACACACACACACACACACACACACACACACACACACACACACTCACACACACGCACACAACAGTCGCCCATTTCATCGGCTTCCATTCTGTCCATATCCTTCCAGTCATCGTGCTGCGAGGGGCGGCTGTTGAAAAGGGCCGCTTGCCTTCGCACTCCTCAACAGACCGCATGTTTACTCACGCAGCCAACACTGTAATACGCCTTCCGGCATTAGTGCACTTTAATGTGCACCTCCTCCTACACACACTCTCTCCCTCTCTCTCTCTCTCTCTCTCTCCCTCCCTCCCTCTGTCCTCTTCCTCTTACCTTCTATTGTAGCTATGACCTCACATGCCTCTCCAGAGGGTTAACACCCCCAGCCCCCTCTCCTGTCAGTCCAGGCCATGTCAGTCGGAGCGGGCGTTGCCGTGGTGACAGCACTCGGGGGGGGTGGGGGGGGGCCCCTCATTGTCCCTATTACTGGCACTGTGTTTTCTCCTGTCTTTAAATGGCACACGCCTTCCATTTGAAAATCATCCTTTGAAATCAGTTGGAATATTGAGGGCTCTATTCTTCCTGATGGGCTTGCATTCCTCTCTACCCCTCTGTACGTTGCTCTTCCCTACTCCTCCACGCTCTCCCCTCGTAACATGAACAGTCAGTGTGTTGCGGCAGTGTTAGGTGATACCAGTGAGGAGTATAGCGGTCGGGCTGTGTTTGTCCCGCGTTTTTGTCTCCAATGCTGTTTTGGAAACTGACAAATGAATGCGCAGCTCCTGAAATGGGCGAGCAAGAGAGAGGCCACTTGGCACTGGACAGCCTGAGCCGTCGCTATGAGCGATGGGAGGAAAAGCTCCTGTATAGGGGGAGCCGGCCAGGGGCCGTGACAAAGTGCTCATTAATGCACCTTCTCCAGCTGTGGAGGCCAGGCCAGGCCTTCCACACACACACACACACACATACGCCCTCTCAACCAGTAGAGCATATTCATACACACACACATGCACACGCAAACGTGCACGCACGCCATCACAGGCTGTGGCAGGCTGGGACAGGCGTGGGCACTGATGGTCTCAGTGGCTCTATTGATGCCTGTTAGGGAGGGGAGTGAAACTGGAGAGAGAGGGCGATATGGGCCGGCTGAGAAGGTATAGGGTGTGTGTGTGTGTGTGTGTGTGTGTGTGTGTGTGTGTGTGTGGGGTGGGGGGTGGGGGGGTGGGGGGGCGGGTGGAGTGGTGGACTGCTACGTCAATGACTCGCTGATTGCCCGAGCTTAGCGCCGTTTCTGCTCAACATGCAGGGCCATTACAACAACCCACATGCCACCCGGGTGTTTCCATTAAATGCTCCCGTCCTGTAAATCTCTCGAGGCGACGCAGGATACACTACAACCCTATTAAAGCAAGCACATTTCCCAGGTACTGAATTATACCTATGGAGAAAAAAAAGAGAGGCAGTATTACAGTTTGTGCTTTGATTTTTAGGACGTTTACCCGATGCTCTATTCCTCAGTGAATTGCATTCCGTTACAACAGTGAAATGAGCTTACATTTCCGGAGTGGCAACATTACATGTAAAAAATACTAAGTAGTTATCAATATCTAGCTTAGTTGTTCATGTGGCAGGATATAGTCATACATCTACAGTGTACTCCAGAGCAGCTTCACGGCTATTTGTGCTGTCATTCAAATGTTTGCCTCCCAAATACGCAAATGAAATGTAATCAGAAAATTTGTGCATTGACTGTATCCATGTTTGGTGCTGCGGTTGACTTAAACGCTGGACAAACAGGGGAATTGTTTGCTGATAAAACAAAGAGCCTCGTCCCTGGAGCCTCTCCTGTCCTTGACCTAGACGAATAGACGATGTTTCGTGTGTAAATTGTGTATTTGATACAGGTTAGGATGATAATAGCTACGCTTTAGCTGGTCCCCAGGACACAGATTGCATGAAACAATTGCATCTTTCTCCAGTCAGATTGCAGCTATTTAAATCTGTCATCTTAACTGGAAGCTCTGTTTCTACCAGCTGTCCGGCAGATGTGTCATTTGAAACCACATTGCCCAGATCCTTTCAAGCTTGCTTTCCCAAACCTCCTCCCCTTCATATAACACTTGTCATTTATCTGAAAGCACAGCGTGCCATGAAATGAGTCTCATTAGATGTTCTTGTGTGTGTGTGTCTGAGCGGTTATGTTAGCTTGTCTTCAAGTGGATGCTGGACATATCACAAGCATCACGGCCCTCTTTTAAAGTGTAATGTATCCCGCCAAACTGCCCGGAAACAGATCAGGTTTCCTCTTCACCGAGGGAGCATCGCGTCGCGGGGGTAATGAATTCCGGGAGGCTGAGCATGCTAACAAGTTCATTATTCCAGCCCGGTTTGGAGTAATTACCATTTTGCATCCAAACCCATCCAAGACCGGGTTGCTCTTGTCAAATTAAGCCGAGCGTGAATTCGGATAAATATTTGCATTAGCGGTGAGTGCATGAGGTGACAGCCGGAGAAATTGGAGTGGGCGTGTTTGCTTTGCTCTTTCCCCCACCGCGCGTGCCCGTAATGGTGGTCTGTCGCCTTAGATATCCACATATGTCTGGGAGCCCAGCAGCCGTGAGACTGGCCTCCGACAAATCGGCGGCTTCCCGTTCCACCAGAAGATGATAAGCATCGTGGCCATTTGCTATCCCAGGCATCCCGTAGATTATTCAGTAGATCTGCTCCGCCAGGAGGCAGATTCGGGCTAGATAATCAGCCTTTGGTCAGGCACTTTGCGTTCATGCCTCCTTGCGTTTCTCTTGCATTACGTGCATCACAGCACTTGACAAATTCATTCTTCTAAAAACAAGGCTGTGACTTGTTTTTCAAGCAGTAGTTGCTTAATAGACATATATTGAATTAGCACAAAATGTAACCTCATTGCAGTATATTTACAACTTAGCTGGGAACTTTCACAATTTCCAAAACCCAGAAGAAGGGATTGTATTTGTGCTTTTATAATGGGTTCCTGGAATCATTTTTTTGGACACTAGTTATCAGCTTGATAATAAGAACAACAGCTGTGCCCTGGGACTATAAAGAACACGTACGTGATTAACGGCTGCGTGATCTCAATAGGCACCCATGCAGAGATAAGAGATGAGATAAGCAGACACAATTGATGTTCGGAACAACATCATTAAAGTCAGTCCGCCTCTCCTGAGTGTGTTCATCATAGTCGCTTGCCGACATACTACAGCAGTCTATTGTGAGCGCACACTTATCTGCTGGTGTGAGCTTCTGTATTCTCCTATGCATTGTAAAGCACCACTACGCAGTTTTTCCAATTAATTCCAGAGCAGTTGGTCCCAACCAAGCTGCCATTGCAGTAGAGACCAAATCTCAATTTCATTTTTAATCCAGCGCTTTTCATAGTATTAAATCAATGATAAGATTGATATATTTACTTAAATTGATGTGTCGTAATTGGTTTATAGAGTTTAGGTATTATGGGGAAATCACAAAAGCATAGCTCTATAAAATTTAGTTTACTACAAAATATTGTGTGCTATGTATTTTTACTCTTTCATCTCTTAATTCTACCTTAGCTGACCTGTTCCCATATATTTCTCTGCTTTGTTAGCTATTTTCCGTAAACCAGGGAGCCAGGTAATATTCTGTACACATTTTTTTGTTAACAAATCCATAATGCACGTGGGTATAATGATGCTGCATAATGGGCACTTTGGTTCTGGTGCAGTTGTGTTGCATAGTAGCTTTCAGTCAGCTACAGGCTTCAGGTGTTATCCCTGCAGGGACAGGTGTAGCAACAAAGAATTATGCAATTCATATGCAAAGAAATGTTATGTGGGAGCGTGTTGTAAACACCAGTTCTCTTTAGTAGACTCTGAGCATTAAAGGCAGGCAAAATGGCCTGTTGGCAGATAAATGAGAATCACACAAACTTTGGGCAGCAGTGGGGCACTAATTCAGGCTGGAAATGATACATAGCCACGGTGTTGACAATTTATAGTCCAATTTCCCCGCCCAAAGTTGTAAATCATAAGGAGTCTTTGTAGCCTTAAATAAATAGTGGAATGAGTGTGAGTGGAGTCCAGCCAGAACCACAGACTGGCTGCAGGCACACACTGAGACTTCAAGGGAATATATGTGTCCTTCAGTCATTAAATCATTTGTAATAGATGCTATAAGGGTTAATAATTCAGTAATCATTAAGTTATATTGATGATAGTAATATCTTTAAAAGAAGAGCATGACATGATAGTTGGAATATATAAATGTATTAAACAACGTCATCGTTTGTGGACATATTTAACAAATGTTTTACAATATACATTTCCAGCAGTCTTGGATAGTTGTACATTTTATAAGCTAAGTATCAGAACATATTTTTTCTGCTATCAGGCATATGGAGGTGCCTTCCCTGGCGTGTGTACCAGAACACTTTGCCTGTGTGACGTTGATATTATTTCTTGCATGTCAAGAAGCAAGAGTCTCACCTAATGATGTAGCGTTTGTGTCCCGGTCAACCATGCAAGGCAAAAGGCAGTCACGCTGTTCTAACTCATACAGTGGCACTGGCATCCCTATGGTGCCTTTGCAACTGTTTTATCGCATTCCATGGACCGTGATTGGTTCTTTAAGTGTTGCGCGTTTCACCTTGCATAACATTGTATGTGCACTATTAGGATTTGAGACCAAGTATTTGCAGACTGGAGTTTTGCACAGTTGAATATTTAGTTGCTAAGCAACAGCTGTTTGCATTTGACAGGAACCCTCATGTATGCGGGTGGTGGTGTATTGAAAGATTCAGAATTGGTCAAAATGGCAATTTCCTCTAGTCTGTGTGGCCTGTGAGTGTTTTACTGGATTGCCCTATGTGCAGGACAGTTGGTTATTCAACAGGAACCATGTAACAACAAAGTCTGTTCAGCCTCAGATGTTAACACTCTGACTCAAATATTTTAAACTTTATTTTATTATATATACTATATAATATTTAAACAAATGCTTTGCATTTTAAATATCCCAATTAATTAAAAGAAACAATATTCTCGGTTGAACCAACACTGACTCTAGACTCTTCTCAAGTGGGTTCCAGTACCTTCCATAGCTGTTCCTGCAGATCCATGTTTCTTCCCACTTATGTTCTCCTATTCCTCCCTGTTCTTCTAGCACCTCCTTTCCCCACCTCCCTTCTGGCTATCGGTGACCCGTGACAGTGATGCAAGATTTTCTTAACGCAGAGCCCCATTTTCCCCGTCAAGATTGCGCGTTTGGATATTTATAATCTCGGGGCGGCAGATAATGGTATTTGCAGAGCGAAATCAGTTTAGCGCGTGTTTTCCCGTAATGGCGTTGTCTGCGTGGTGTTGCCCCAGGCCTCCATGTGAGCGGCGGAGGGATGGCTCTAATTTGGCCTAACGGGTGACTCAGCCATCATCATCACAAGTCCCTCGGTGGGCTGCGGATGTCGATGCATCAACTCTGGTGACATGGGCGGCCGAACGCCGGCATTTGTGATTCAGCGGAGACAGTGGATGGATACGGGACTCAGCACTTGGGTCTTACAAGCGCAGAGGAAGAGGGTTAGTTAGTGGCCACAGTAAGTGAATGATTTGGTCACCAGATACACCTCCATCGGAGGATGGAAGCCTGCCCCGGGGCAGTCAGCCGAGGAGGGCCGCAGCCTCGCGGGACAACGGTTTCAAATAGCCAAGGAGGCAGCAGCGGCAGAAGCATTAGCAAAGAACTCTCCGTCTTTGTTTCAGCAAAACTCCCGTGGAAACGAGAGACGAGGCCAGCGCGTAGTCACCGTAGCAACCGAGGGTACCGGCTGGGGAGGCAGGGGCGGTCACCGGCGTAGGAGCGCGTCAGCGAGAATGGGCAGCAGCGGTGCCGTGTAGGCAGATAACAACGTCGCCCTCATTGGCATGCTGTTCCCAACAGTGCGTAACCTTGGCAACGGCGTCACCTTGGCTCCCGCGCGATACACCGACCGACGGAGGGAGGGAGGGAGTGAGGTGAGGTGGGGGCTTGGCAGAGTGAATGAAGGAGGGAAGGTGGTCTTGCGGGACGCCAGCCCAGTACACAGCTGTACGGAGAGGACCAGACCCCCCCACCCCCATCCCAGGGGAGTCATTACCGGAGGGCTGTTGGCGCAGGTCTGGAGCCCCTGGGCACACCAAACCTGTCAAGGAGATCTTGCTGACGCTCCATGCCGGCTTCATAACAGCAGACAGACACGCCTGTCCCTGTTGTGTGGAATATAATTGTAGTGTGCTCTAGCTAGCATGCGCTGCACTGTGTTTAGGCCTCGTAGGAGAGGGAATGTGATAATAGCTGCATGCTCGTCCAGCAGTAGGTCTGCGCACACTTTTTTGTTTTGATAGACAAGTGTGCGTGTGCGCACGTGTGTGCGTGGTGCTCCTTTGCGGTGAGGTGGCGGTCACCGGCTGCGTCCACAGGCCTCAATAGAGCCACAGGATTCTAGTCAGCTTCATTTCATGCTTATCTACCCCCCCCCCCCCCACACACACACACACACACACACACACACGCCATCCCCCCACCCCTATCTCGGAGGATACAAGATTACATCAAGGAAATATGGAAACATGCAGCCAAGCGCCTCACAGAATGAGGGTATAGTGCAATGGAGCAGGCCACACACTGTGTGTGTGTGTGTGTGTGTTTAACCTTTTTAAATCTCTGTTTGGTCAACACATCCATTCCAGCTAGTTATGGATAGGCTTCCAAAATGATGCAATACATAACGTGAAAAAATGTGTGTGTGTGTGCATATATATATATTTATGTGTGTGTGTGTGTGTGTATGTGTGTGTATATGTGTATATATATGTATATGTGTATATATATATATATATATATATATATATATATATACCCACCCCACAATGCTTAGTTGAAAGGACCTGTACCACAGCATGTACATCGTTTCTTCCCAGTAGACGGCCTGTAATGAGAAAGCGCCATTATGGCTCCAGCCGGGCCTGAGCCGTGTAGCTGCGGGCGGCTGTCACTGTTCCCCCGGAGCTCTTTCCTCTTTGTTAGTTAAGGGGAGCCAGCAGCCTCGCAGACATCTCCCGCGCTCCGCTTGTTAGCCGCCAGTAATGACCGGGGCCGTCGGAATGGGGGGGGGCTTAGGCTGAGACGCTGGCAGCCCCCCAGTTCCCCTCCACTGCCCCCACCGACACCACCCACCCACCCACCAGTCATCGACACGCAGACAGGAAGGAAGGAAGGGAGAATGGAAGCGCAAGAATCACATCTGACAGACGAAGCGGCTTTTACTTTATTTTTATATTATTTGTTTCACCAGCAGCAATACCAGGCCAGGCTATTACCAGGACACACGCATTCCCCTAAACAGTGGAGCTAGAAGCCCCCCACCCCACCGCCTGCTCAGAGGGTTTGCATTTGATCAGCGCTCGTCGAGCGGCGCCAAGATCAATGCTCGCTTTGTACAAATGGCGCCTTGTAGGTTTATGTAGTTCCCAACGATCGTGTACTTTCTGGGAAGTGATTAGAATTTCTAAGCCGCACGGCCTCTGTTTGAATCGGAGGAGTAATTGGCTACCAAGAGCCGGGATGATCTTCCAGCACACGAGGTTATCACTTGCATCGCTGTGGCAAAGGGAAAAACAAAGGAGCGCCGCTTTACTGCATGCCAGGAATGATTCCTAGCTATTGAGTTCCTAGCAAAACGAGCATTTCCAATAATCAGCTCTTCAACAAGTATCCAGATGGCTTGTGTTTGCTATTATGATTTACAACCCTCCCCTTCACACGCGCTGGGTGACACGCCCGTCTTGCGTACCGTGACAGAGAAGTATGATCCCGCTCGCTTATTGCATGGGCGAGACACGGAACAGATCAATAAATTCGCAGGGAGGTACGCCGGCCAATTGCATAGCGGTGCAATATTGCAGCAATAACAGTGAATGGTCTTTTTGTCCCCGTGCCCATAGTGTGGTTACTGGGAAATGCAATCGGGATAACAGTGTGTCTATAATGTCACAGATATATCCCGGGCCTGTATAGATTGTATGGTGTAATTTATAGCGTTTCAGAGATAACAAGCACGGCGAGCTAATGATGAACAACAGCCAGTTATGAACAATGGCAAATGATAATGCAGATTCAACAAAGAGGAGGGGGAGGAGAATGATTGATTTTATTGCAAGCGTGCACATTAGCATTTCTTATATTGATGTGCAGTAAGATCATCCAAGACTTTGTTCCAGCGTTGCTTTTTTTCACGTGCGCCTTAACTCAAGGTGATGTTTGGCATTTGAGAAGTCATTTACGAGCGGTTGCTCTGGTTGGCCGTCGTTTGTTTTGTTTTGCTTAATGACCATTAGTGACAAGAAGTGCTAGTTAACCGTTCCATGAGATGTGAGATGGGGGGCTAATCGTTATTTGTACCATCCTTCTTTAAAGGTGCACTCCTTGATAACATAATAGCTCTCTACATAAAAGTCTACTAAAGGAAGGCTGTATTTAGGTCTTTCCCCAGTGTTTCCACCTCCCACTGTCAAGTGGGATGCCTTCACGCCCCCTGGTGGCTGGCAGCGAGAGGTGCACTGCTCGTATTCACATCTGCAATAGGGGCAGCCGCGACCAGGCCCCCCCCCGTGCTCCTGCCGGCTCCCCCTCCAGCCAAGTCGGCATACGTTCCCGCTCATCTGTTCAGACCATCTCCACCAACCCTCTCCCCTCCCAGCCCCTTGCAAGCAGGCCCATCTTTCATCTTGACTGTTTACTTAGCCCTGGCTGGGCCGGTCCAAGCACTGTGGATTCACTTGAATGGAGATGAGTGGAGCTGAATGCAGTGCAGAAACACAATAGGCGGTGCATTATTGATTGTGCCTGCGATCTAACCTTGGTGCCCTGTGAGCACCTCTCTGTCTCTCTCTCTCTCTCTCTCTCTCTCTCTCTTGCATAATTACTGAGCCTCTTCTTGCGATAGAAAGAAAGTTAGGCGAGCTCTGAAGTGCAGTTGGATGAAGCGCAGGCTTCTGCCTCCGCTGTTTATGCAGCTTGCTTCTATTTCTAAACAAGACTCTATTTGGGCTTAGTGGTTGAGTGAGTGCACTAGGGCGTGTGCGTGCGTGTGCGTGTGTGTGCACGCGTGGTCTTGTCGACTGGAAGACCGAATTTGCGTACGGGGAGGAATCAAGGGGAGAAAGAGATGGCGTCAGTCAGGGGCATATTGTCACTTGAAAGGACGGAGTGTCACTCACGCCAGCCTCGCCCGACACATGACAGCGCCGCCGCTTCGCCGCGATGACTTGTCTCGGCAAATAAAGCCCCGTCATTGCTCTGTGAAAATGGCGGCCGGTATAAACGCTAACAAGACCGGCGGTCGGGGGGTGGGGGGTGACAGGCAGGAAAGAAGAAGCAGAAAGAAGGAAGGAAGGAAGGAAGGAAGGAAGGAAGGGGGGAAGAAGGTTATGTAGGGCGTGCTGTTGGTGTGTCATGAATTGTTGCCGCTCTCAGCTACGACTGCTCTCTGCTGGATCAGAATGTTCCAGCAGATCACAAGTGTTTACTCTCTGCCTTCGCTTTAAGCTCACACAGATCGTGTAAAGTCTCGGCAGCAGCTCGTCGTATGACACCGGAGGGAAACTTTTTCCCTTTTCCTCCTCTGTCCTTGTTTCTGTCGTTTGTTTCTCCATCTTGTTTGGGCCCGTCCCCCCACCCGCACCCACCCTACTGTGTTTTTGAGGAGAGACTGCATCGTGTTCAGACCCGGGGCAGTCGTGGCGATCGCCTCATTGGGCCTGATAGTTAACATGATTTCATCAACAGGTCCTGTTTTGTGGCAGGGGGAGCTGTATAGTGGTTGTGTGGAAGCTGCATTCTAAAGATTGCCTAATGAGGGTCAGGGGAGATATAGTGTCTCTATCTCTCTTTAATCACATTTGGGAAACTTCATTCTTGAGAGCTGAGGTAGGAGATTTGTTTTATTTATTTTTTACCTCCGCTAGCCCTTTGTTATATCTTTTTTTTTTTTCTTCATTGGCCTCAGGAGGAATTTAGAGTTGAGCTGTTCAGAGCCTAGCCCAAATGGCAACACTATAAAAAGCCTTCGGTTATGTCAAGCCACAGAGAATGTTTGCGCTGGAGATTGTAATTGTCAGTCTCGTTCTGCTTACAGCACGCTGTGTAGCCGGGTCAACCCAGCCATGCGGAATAAGCCCCCTCAGCAAACCAGAAGCTCCTCAGTCAGGTGCTTACCCCGGGACCTGGAATAAACCTGGGTTGAACCTAGCCGAAGGGCTCTAACGGCTGCCGCGGCTACATCGCTTACAGCGCGCCAGGCCTATATGTTGACTACACCATGTAGGCCTGCACGTGGGCCACCTCCAGCGGGAGGTGTGCCCATGTGGAAGCTGATGAGGGGCAAGCAGACGCCACACAGCTCCTGCAGGCCCACAGAGCGTGGGGCGGAATAGATGGAGGGGGAAGTCAGGCGAGCCAAATGAGAGCCAACCTCCCCGAGTGGAAAACGCAACTTGCCATCACCGTGGAGGACTGTGAATATGGCTTCTGCTGGGGACACGTATAGGGATGGCATCAGTAGAGAGAGAGGGAGGATTTGGTCCTGTTTGTGGCTGACCTAACCTGTGGAGATTCTTTGCGAATCCTTTATTTGAGTACCTAAAATAATATTTATTTACTTAGTTATTTGCAGCTCCAATCCCACTAACCCCCTCTGGTTAGTGGTCAAAATCTGAATTAAAGCACAAATATTATACAGTTTGTAGATATTTTGTTCACACACAAGACATCCAAAACAAATATTATTCCCATTATTTATGGGATCAGATAAATACCCCAGATTGCATAAATACATTTTAGCAAAGTTTGTGTTTCTGCAATATATGTATGCCTTCAATTATACAACAATTTGTTGTTGTATATTGCCATTGCCTAGCACGAACAAAGGGTTAATTCACAGCAGCCCTTCGCAAGAGGACTTATTATTAAGGTTAGGAAGTAACAGTCTCATGGGTCTAACAAAAGTAGCACTTTAACTAAAACTATTTTATGGACCACTATAGGCTGAAACAAAGCAATTAAGTTGAGTCATTATAAGCCATGGGTTCAGGGGGTTTAGGTGAGTCTCATCTGTTCTGACTTGACATAAATGTCAAGCTCTCAGGAAAATATTAGAGACGTGTTGGAGGAAAAAAGAGGAAAGCGAAATATAACACAGGGCAACTGAGTGAATTTCACTAGTCGTTCACTTACACATTTTTAACATGTATTCACACACAGAAAACTGGACATTACATCTGTGACCACACCGTTATCCTGTCCTGTCCTGAAAGAACATAATTCTGAGGTTTTCCAAAGAACTGTTAAATAACAGTTTGGTTTTCTTGTTGCAAGGGAGGAAGAAATGTGAGGTTCGAGCGCATAATAGACAGTGGGAGCTCGAGACAGAGAGGGGACAATGTAGCAGGGAAATGAATGGGTACCTCTGGGTTACCGATACTGTTTATAGAGCTCCCGCTTTGTATTAGTCAAGCCTCACCTCGAGGGAACACTTTTCATCGCCACCCCTGTCTACACAGCTACAGGTGCCATCTTTCTTTCCATTACCGTTTTCCGTCGCACTAAATTTTCCCGCCGCAGTGCTCGGTTCATTCCTCGCCTCCCCGATCTTTATTTGTCCCTGTGTTGTTGCTGCACTCCCTTGCTGTCCCCCCCACCACCCCCCACCCCCACCCCCACCCCCACCTGAATGCACCTTTCTTGGTCATCATTTGATCGTTTGCAGCCCGTAGCCCTGGAAAGGGCGACCTGGGTGCTCCAGTATTTCCAATCTGGGGCCAGAGGGGTGTGACAGCGGTTAACTGCCACCCGTAAATTCGGGCATTTGAAGGCGAGCATTGACGGAGGAGGGAATGATCGGGAGGAGGGGGAGGCGGCTTATTGCGCAGGGAGACCGCCTCGACCGCTTTCCTCCTCAATCACAGCTTTATTGGGAGATTGCGATAGGGGGCCGGGGTGATTTCTTTTCCCTCGCTGTCTTCTCAGAGGTTGCGGTCCCCGTAACTGCCTGCTTCTGCTATAGACACATTCTTCTTCCTTCTCCTTTCCCCTGGCCCTTCTCCCTTGTTGTGCCATTTCTCATTGTCTTTGTGTTCGGCTGTCGCCTCGCTAGTCCTATCTCTGTTGGCGTGAGCTGTGGCTGCCGCGTGCCTTTTTCTTTTCTCGTGAGACGCCAGCGGTCCGTGCCGATCGGTGGTAGATGGTACGCGTCAACAGTGCATGCAAATGAAGGCCGGCATGCGGCCTACGGGGCGGATCCTATTTCAGAGGCCTGATAGCGATCTGAGCGAGGAGTGAAAGGAAGGAACACATCTCGACGCAGCGCCAGCGATTCCGTCGGCAGGGTGCTTCTGTTAACATACGATAAGCATCACTCGTCTCCTTATGTATCGTCTCCTTACAGTCTGTTTTCAATATGATTATTTCTATATATTATCCCACTCACCCAATTCCTTCACTCAGGCCTACTTTCTCTGTTACCACAGGCTGCTAAAGGTTAGCTGTCATCGGGACTCATTATGAGAGAGAGATAGAGAGAGAGAGAGGGAGGGAGAGAGAGCTTTGTGTGTTCTCTCTTACTTTATAGTGATCAAGGATCACTGTTTATGGCGTCCGTGAGGCCCTTTACCCTCGGGAGCTTGTGTGTTTCCTAGTAAATGATTTGTTTAGCCACTTAATGTGGAAGTGTCTCCGCTCACTCCCAACTCCCGAGCCCGAGTCTCGTCACGTGCTGAATGGCATTGACCTTTGCACTCCCCTTCTCTGCCCCACACACTCCATCACCCTTCTAGGCACGGTGCATTTACAATGCCGTCCTTGACCAAGTGTGAGTCCACCTTCAGCGTGAGTCCACCGGGAGACAGATTGGCCTGACAGGTGTGCCTCCCGCCCCCGCGCCGCGTTTCATTTGGACATAAAAACTAATGAAACAGGTGAACGATGGGCGCTTCTTCACGGCTAATCATGTCCCAATTAAAGCCTCGTTTGCATAATCCGCCTGCACAAACACTTTTTCCAAGGCCGCGCCCCCCTCCCCGGTGTCTGAGTGCGTGTGTGCGTGTGTGTGTGTGTCACACTGTCAGCATATTCTCTACAGAGATAACCTTGAAGGAATGAGGCAGTTGTGTTTTACTCTGATACTGAATGCCTGGGCTCTGTGTGACTGGCTGAAACGTCTGGATAAAGGACCTTTGGCCCACTTCCTCCAGACTGACTCACTAACTTGTACTGACTGACTGAGGGGAGGGGGGGCGGTACCTTGGAACACATTGAATCACTCTATGTAAATTCTTGTGGCCCATGTACATTAGATATGCACCTGACACAACTTATTTGCATATTGTGCTGGTCTGTTGTTAGCTGATAAAACTCCACGTGTATTTTATCCTCCTAATGTAGATATACTACAAGCAAATACTTTTAAGCTACAATCCACAGTTTTTTGTTGTTGTTTTGTTTACTTAGGCTAGACGGTATATTTCTTTATTCAAATCACTAGTTTCTAGCTCCAGTTCCAACTAGGACAAATTGTCTTTCACATCTCACGCCGCTAAATACAATAATTATAATACAATGGCAAACTGCAGCTTTTAGTGAATAATTTGGGTGTGTACTGTAGCATGCTGACGTGTCCCCTTTATGACTCCTTTTGCATCCTGATCCAGAGTGATCCTGATACTTTGGGCGTGGGATACTTTCTTGTCTGTCCCACTTCCCACGCCAGGCTTGTCATTTAGCTGTACGTTAATGGACTCGTGCACATTCAGCTTGGATATTCTGTGACATAAACAGTGCCTCATGAAATATTCACCACACTCTGTGTGTGTGTGTGTGTGTGTGTGTGTGTGTGTGTGCGCGCGCGCGCTAGACAGAATGTGTTAGTGTGCAGCCAAGCGTACAGTACCTTAGCCAGGCCGGTGACTCTAACACACACACACACACACTCACACTCTTTCTCTCTCTCTTTCTCCCACACACATACATGCACACATGGTCACACGTTCACGCCAGCGTAGAGAGCTGGGAGCCCCCCAAAAAAGCAGAAGGCGTAACTTGGCGGCCTGCCAACTTATGAGAGCGAGAGAGAGCGATAGAGAGAGCGAGTGAGCACGTCTTTTACTGATAGTATCGCTGTTCATATTAAATAGTTTGCTGCCCTGCTAAAAAAATCCAGCATAAACCAGCATGAATTCCATGCTGGTCCAGGCTGGTTCATACTGGTTAGTGCTGGGGTAGTGCTGGTCCAGGCTGGTTCATACTGGTTAGTGCTGGGGTAGTGCTGGTCTAGCTGGTGGAATAGTCAAAACATACCTTATGCTTATGACCAGCAATGCTGGATTTTTTTCAGCAGGGTAGTTTGCTGTTCTGAGAACGGCTGGCATCAGCACACACCCCTGTCTGATCCAGGCAACTTCAAGCCTCGCTTTTCAGATGCAAAGTCAAGACAGGAAAGGTTGTCACTTGAAATTCTGAAGGTTCCAGCTCCAATGAAGCATTTACGTGGCCGGTCGAGGCTGATGTACTGCTGCCCTTACCGGGTTGCACTCATGGGAGACCGTGTGCACTGTAAATGTAAACCAGGAAAGCAGAGTGCTTGCTCAGCCAATCTTCCGGTACCATTCTAAAGGTGTTGTGTGAATGCTGTCTAAACACAGGCCTGTAGTCCAGGTGTCACCATTAAACGTGATCAACTCTCAACAGGCGCTATTATTATTTCTGCATCAGTGCTAAGGGGTTGGAACCATTTTCTCTGTGTCAGCCTGCACTAATTCAGTGCTGGCAAGCATTCTATTTCCAATCACCTAATGCGTTTCTGGCCCGGACACAGACACCCATATCACCGCCAACCTGCTATATACCATACGGGCCGCTATACATCTGCTGCATTGCATGGTTTCCCCCAGCAACGCACAGTAATTAACACTGGCGCACACCAGCGTAGATGGGAAGCAACATATATCTATATACAGTAGTACAGAACTCACTCCATTCCCTGTGTTCCTGACAGCCACTGTGGTGATGTGGATGTAATAGAAGTCTTCCTGCAAGCTGCATGCATAATGCACAGGGCAAGATGCATGCTTGTTGCCTGGCGACGTGGGGGCGTGGCTACATTACAGTCCGTGTGACCTGTGGTGTGGCCGGGGCCTTTTTAACACAGGTAAAACAGGTCACCCCAGCCGCATGCTGTCATAACACGGCGACCACTAGTGACAGCCATGACAGCTCCAGGTCAGTCACACACCGCTTCCAGTCTGTTCCTCTCCCCACACGAACACACACCTGAGCCCTCTGTTCCCCCGGGCGGCGGGGAGAGGTGAAGGGCATTATGGGAGTTGGTGTAACTGCGAGGCAGGGTGGTGTAGAACAGCACAGGACCGTGTTGGCTTTAGAGCAGCGCATAATTAAAAGGGAGGGGCATTCCATTCTGTGCTAAAGCGTGGGGGGGTGGGGTGCCGTCGTGAAGAATAAGAAAAGAAGTCCTGTCCAACTTGTCTAAAATCTCACGGTCAGCAAATATGTCAGACTCAAAACTTGGAGCCACTCACCCACAGCAGGGCCGTATATTTATTTATATATCGCTCACATTATTATAATTTCCATTATTTATATGGCCCTATTCATGGCCACTCAAGGGCATACGCACGAGCCTGTGTCAATTTGCAGAATGCAAAAACCCTTTGGCAGTCACAGCTTGCTATCTGGAGCATGGGCTCTCCTGGAGAAATATGGGAGTGGCACTTCTTCGTATGGGAGAATAAATTGCACTGGAGTGTCATTTTCTCCCCAATCAGCCTCCATTTCGCAGACAGCCAGGAGGAGATTTAATAGGTGACCCCTCACTTCTTCGTCTATGATGAAACACAGCTAACTGAATCCCATGAAAGGAGGGATCGTTAATGCCTCTCCTCTCTTGGCCATTTAGTGACAATCAAGGGCTGAGCTGAAAAGCAGAGTATCAGCTCATTTTGCTCATTATAGACCGCCAGTCAGTTTAGATTTAGGTTAAAATTATAACGCATTATTCTTTTATCATATTGTGGCTTCAAGTAAGATGTGACGGAATCAATGGTCTCATTGTTATTTTTTCTTCTAATCTGCCCAAGCAAATACATTCTTATTAATGGCTATGCGGTCATGTACATACCATTTTATCCTCTCACAATTTGCATTGCAAATCTGTAGAAGGTACACACAAACACACATAATATACAAACAAGTAACACAGTACTACAGTGTGCCTAGCATTAGCGAGCACAACCCTGCCCTTCCTCAGCAAGTTGCCAACTTCCTCTGCGGTATACCATAGTTTGAAGTTTAGCTAGCTAGCCGCGTGTTGTCTTGTGAAAGGTTCTCGTCATTTGCCTCTTCATATAATAGCTGGCAGCAGGTACACAACCTACCCCTTCCTTCAAACAGCCTTTTATTTATCAGTTTTAGTCTGCTGCACACAAACCTCATTACGGCTACGGCGGCTCCTCAAACACGGTGACAAGGGCTTCGCAGTCTGCCTTTTAGTGCGCTCCCAGTCATGCATTAGCTGGCAGAGTGCTACCCGCTCGCAGCACTTATTTTCCATAATAAAACACAGCTCAGCATATCCCTGTCCTGCATACATAAAGAGGAGCCAATGCTTATGTCGGCTTAGGTTAGTCACAACAACAGCAACCAGAGCCAACGTCGTTGCCGTTTTCAAACGTCGAAGCAGAATTCAATACACCCACTGAGCCCTCAGTCCCGTGGAGCTCAACCATGCCGTCGCCATGACAGTCTGTGGGGGTGGGTCGATGGGGATAGAGGGGGTAAAGTACAGGTTGTACGGGTAAGAGAAGGGTTACATCAATTTAGTTGGTCTGGAGACCTCAGAGAAGAGAGAGGCAGGTGTTTGGGGGAAGTGGGGGATGGGGGGGCTAGCTGGCCCGCCTCGGCGGCGACGCGGCACAGAGAGTGCTCGTCACTGTGCAAATGCAAATTGCCGTGTCATGCTGATCAATCCCGCGGGCTGCTGAGGCCGGGTTTGCTCTCGGAGCAGTCAGCAGCACCTCCCTCGAGCCTGTCAGTCAGTCTCTGGCCGGGCTGTTCTCCTCCCCTCCCCTGTTTCTCTCGCTGTGCTCCTCTCACACACACACTGCCGTCCTGTTCGTGAGGACGCGGGGTCGGTTAGTAACCACGTGTTTTTCTTCTTCTCTGCTCCGCAGGACATCCCGCCTGGAGCGCAGCACTCCCGTCAGACCCAAGTGGAAGGACCAGGAACGCGCGCGTGCATTGTGTTGGCTGTGGAGAAACTCCCCGTAGTGGCCTGAGCGGGGAACAACGGGCAGCTGCACGTAACTGGAAGGAACATGGCAAGGAGAGAGCGTGCGGTAGCCGTGCTCTAGCCCGCGGCGGCGGCAGCGACGCAGCGGTTTCCACGGAGCCGCGCCCCCCGAAGAGAACCGCACCCCTCTGCCGTTTTCACCTCGTCTCCCGCCGTGCCCAGCGCGCACCTCACCTGCCATGACGGCGTTGCCGAGGCCGACGCTGTGGCAGTTGTTGTGACAGGGGGAGGGCGGGGGTGGGGAGGAAGGGCAGACTGGGGGGGGGTGGGGGGGGGGGAGGCCGAGGGAAAGGAGGACCCGCCCAGGAGCGGTGTGTTTGCCAGGGAGCGTCCAGGCCGTTTCCCCTTCTTTTTTCTCCTTTCTCGTTTCTCGTTGATTTGAAGCATGCGTCCGTGGGCCGGCTCGTGGCGCTGGATTACCCTGGTGCTGCTGGCGTGGGGCACCCTGCTCTTCTACATCGGGGGACACCTGGTGAGGGACAGCGAGCACCCCGAGCGCTCCAGCCGGGAGCTCTCCAAGATCCTGGCCAAGCTGGAGCGACTCAAGCAGCAGAATGAAGACCTGCGCAGGATGGCCGAGTCCCTCAGGTACTGTGTGTGTGTGTGTGCGTGTGCGTGCGTGTGTTTCTCTCTCACGTGCACGTCAGGCCCGGGCGCCACTGCCGCACCTCCATGGCGATGCTGAAGCTGTCGTTGATGCAGGGAGCAGAGCGCCCGTACGTGCGCACAAACGGCGCGCGCACGCTGGTCTGCTCTCAGGTGAAATCCCTTGCTTTCGTAATTAGTCCTGATTGGCACCGGAACGAAGAGTGGAATTCACAGGCATCGAAAGTAAAACAACAAGTGTCCAGACGGGGCCCTGACACACTGCACGCTTGTTGCTTGTTGCCGGGGTCGACCTTCACAGTTGTTTACTCCCGCAGAGCTACCCCGCCGCTAATCTGTAGCTAAACATCCGGGCTAGCACGCCGTACGCAGCCAAACGCCACACTGAGGTTAAGCTTTACAAACGACAGAGGGCACGCTTTGTCCTTTGTTCACGTTTGTGCGTGTGCGTGTGCGTGCGTGTGCGTGCGTGTGCGTGCGTGTGCGTCCGTGTTCTTGGGCCATAAGAAATAGGCCCAGGCAGGGACAGACCCTTGAGTGGCGCGTCCCATAGCCCTTCTTAAACAACGTATTAGAGCGCTAATGGACGCAAAGAGGTTGTTAGCGAGCTGACCGTCACCCCCCCCCCCCCTTCCCCAGCTCCACTAACTCGCCACGTGTCTAAACCTAGGCACTGAATAATGGCATGCACGTACAGTATACAGAGAACACAGCCAAATAAAAGCTCATATCCAGGCACAGGTGGTATTTAGAATATTCAGAATGAATGCCCTGTGTAAGAATAAGTAACCCTTGTGTCAACAGCTACATTCCCCATGTTTAACGCTGGCGCTGCGTCTGCTGTTTTGTAGGATCGGCCTTTAAGTTATTGTTACAGTCATCTACACTACTGTGGCCTCCGGCAATGCCTGCACAGTGCACTCAGTGAGTGAATGCCAAACATAATGCAGACACAGGTCATAAAGCCCAGGAATGAATGAGATACCGTGTCTACATGCTTTTGTATCGGGGATCATAATTCAACAGATGTCCTCCTGGGTTTTGCACGGCTGGAACTTGAACTCGTGCGGGCCACAGCAAACAGGATGTGGCCTGTGCCAAGTCACACGGATACAGGGGTTCTAATAACCCGTTGTTAACAATATTTTTTGGACTTTGAACTTTTGAACTTGCGTAAGAAAGCCACGAGCTGGCCTGAAGATGAGAAGGGGTGGGGGGGGGAGTAGAGAAGGGGGAAGGGGGGGTGGGTAGTGACAGATGGGCCTGAACTATGTATGCCCAATCGATCCTCCAGGCCCACCGGTGTCTGGGGATGGGGGAGGTGTTGATGATGATGGATGATGGGGCGAGGACAGCCGAGAAGAGATCAGCGGTGGTCCAGAATGACTGCTAGCGCGGTGTTATGTTCATAATTATCAGTACACCGCATGTGTTTCTTAACTAGGTAACAGATGCATTATCTACATGTGCACACATACCTTTTTGAACAGGGATTTTCCTGCTTTTTTTATCCCGTCCCTACAAGCACTGTTAAAAAAACAAAAATCTCCATCCTCGTGAAAATGCTGTGAATAAAAACGCCTCATGTAAACAAAGGAGATAACAGCACACGCTCTGACGTCAAACAAATGAGATAATGGCGCTGACACACTCCTGTTTATAGCCTGTTGTTTGCCTTAAATCTACTTCACTAAAGGCCTCCTGCTCGACACAGCTGGAGTGGAAAGATAGAGATGCTCCCAAAAAAAAGATGTTTTGAATATGCAGAAAGTATTGGACATGAGCAATGAGCTATTAAAGTACATTAAAATGAATGCATATATCATGTACTTCCCCCATAGAGAAGAGGACAGCAGAGTAGGCTAAATTATGCCTGTGTTATGTGTGTTGAGGCCTATGCCTAAAGCAATACATATGTTTGATAACCCTTATTCAAAAAACACGTTAGGTTCACTCTCCAGCCAGTGCCATGCGACAAGTGACACTGGCCTCTATCTGGAGTTGGTCCCCACTGCTCCCTGGTTAAAATGCAGAGGAGTCATTTCACTACATGTATGTATATGTGACAGTAAAATCACCTTTACCTTTACTGCATTATATTTCATATATTTTGAATTGTGCCAGGGTTCCTGTATTTCTGTATGTTTTCCTTTAAATAAATAGACATTTCTACCCTACATTGATGCAGATAAGGCACAAATTGTTCCATAAGAATTCACCAGAAGGCAGGAAATGTAGTGGTTGATTCTCAAAATGTTCTGGGTGAGGACCCCAGACCCCCCCGCTTTATATGTCCCCCCCAATGTTCAAAGGAAATCTACACCCGTGTCACATACAACCACATACTGCAAAATTATTTTTATTTTGCCCATATCATATCACACCCCTAGGCCTACATGTCAGCATCTGACAAAAATGATCAATGTACTGATTTTTGGTCACGCACCAGCCCCAGCATTGGATATTGCCGTCATACAGCAGCACACTAAACTAGGCTAGTCTATAGGTGTTTCTGCTAGCTTACATACTGCAGGCATTAACACGTCATGGCTAAAGCCAGTGCTTACTGTATACTGTACTAATACATTGAGGTTCTTTGTGTTTGCGTTGAAAAATTAATCCTTAATGGCATATTTTACTGAGCTAGTGGAATACACTACGTACCAGCCTCATTTTAAGAATTCATCTTTGAATTTGCTGTGACTTTTAAACTGAATATAGAAGGGCATATTTTGCAGTTATTTGAATCTACTATTTAACCCCAGGGCTTGTACAGACAGACAGGACTGATCAAATAAAAGGAATGTCAGACGTAATTGAGTGAGTGCAGATAATCAGAGAGTGATGACTTGTCTTCGCAGCAGCAAAGAAATGGCCTTTTAATGAGCAAGAGCCGCCAAGCTGTGGACCATACTGACCTCCATTACTGGGCTTCTCTCACAGCGTCTGCTTTGTGTTTGTTCAAACAGGGCCATGCCACTGTTGGTTTGTTTGTTGCTGTTTGTGTCTCTTAGGAAGGTATGGGCTTTGACAGTTGTGCTCAGGGCCGGACTTACTAACATCCCAAATAAAGAGTGTTAAATTGCGTGGGCATTGTATGATATTTCACTTTTTATTTTAGTACGTATTACGCCTGATTAACAAAAAATGACAACGGTGCAAACACTGTGGAGGCGGCAGTATTTAAATGAGACGTGCATGTTTTAACAGTTTTCCGCCGCGGAGAGTCGGGACGGAAAGCAGTGTGACCGTAAGCGCAAACGCAAATTTGATACGATGGAATTAGGGGTGTAGGTGGAAGAGACAAATAGACGTGAGGTGAGCTACAGCAGATAACGTGAATGTAAGATAAAACACCATAAGAGACAGTATCTGTGAGAAAGTACATGCTATAGGTAAAACAAAAAGGACCTTAAACTAAGTTAAAAGATGGCAAGACCTAACCCTCATATTCTGTAGGTTAGCCTGCACGTTATTTGCGAGTGATATCAAGTTTGCACACTTTTTTACTCACGCAAACCTTTAGTTAATCTGGCTCTTAATATTTGGTTGCAAGAAACGCCATTAGATCCTAATAAATGTATTCCCACATCCATTTTGAGAGGCTTGTCAAAATAAATAGTTAAAGGTATATATTTGTATTGTGTTAAAGGCACTAACATATGTTAGGGGGAGGGGCATGCACTCTGGTTTCAACCATGAGAGAGGGTGCAAGTTAAGGGTGTGTAAAATAGATCTACTTTGTTGGGACACTGTAGAATCACTTAATCACTAATGTTCTTACCATAGCCAGCTTCCACCAACCAGACGCCACTCTCACTGACTGAGCTGTAGTCCCATCGACCGGGACGTCCCATCGACCGGGACGTCCTGACCTAGCTGTGGAAGGCTTGCGCTGCCACACACACTAAGCTCATTGTGGTAGTCTGTCTGTGGGCAGGATATCTCTGTTAAGATCGCTGAATGTGGGTGGAGGACAGGCTACGGTACATTGTTGACCGTGTAAGAATGTACCGCACAGACGGTCTACAGGGAATTAACGTCTTTGGCTTGTTGTGTGTACGTCACATGACTACAGTAACAGGATATTAATTTACAATATACTGTACATAAAAGAGCTGTAAAGTCTTTGTTTACACTAGCAACAACAGTAAGCCACATAACTACTGTCTATGGTTGTCTCACAAAATATCTGATTATATGGTTCCAATGGCTTTTTTCCCGTGAGAAAAAGTAATGTGTTGTATATCCATCCATCCGTCCATCTTCTCCCGCTTATCCGGAGTCGGGTCGCGGGTGCAGCAGCTTCAGCAAGGGACCCCAAACTTCCCTTTCCCGAGCAACATCA
>JAODUK010023858.1:3315-24684 GCA_027564635.1 Typhlichthys eigenmanni
GCTGCTAACACCTGCTAATATACAGTAGTATGCCTGTTAATATATGTTAATATATGCTGCTAACACCTGCTAATATATGATAGTATTAGCATCATTAGCAGACTAGTAGGCTATGTCTGATAATACCTGCTAATATACTGTATGCTGCCAATACATGCTAATACTACTAATACCGGCAAATGACTGCTAATATATGCTACAGTACTACATGTGTGCTAATAATACCTACTAATATGTCTGCAAATGCTAATAGCTTCAAATATATTCTGTATGTCTGCTAATACATGATGCTAAATGTACATGTCTGCTAACTAACTATGATTATACCTGAGCAGCAAATGTTGCCTTCATTCGCCATTAAACTACTACTCCTTCTATTACTAATAGGCTATTGCTAATATCTTAGCTGCAAGGCACAAGGTTACACAAGCACACAACAATGTACTGAAACTGTAGGTGTATGTGTAGGCCTACAGTATATGGATATGCTCCCCCTTGTGGCCCATATGTGACACAACCGCACATTACAGTGTTCAAGCTATTCAAGGCATAGTGTGAGATGTCACAATGTCTCCCCCATGGCCAAAATGTGTCAGTTGCACACTATGCCATTAAAGTGTATTGTTTCACGATTAGAAAACATTTTAGGGTTAAACGAGTTAACAGTTACAGATGTTTTTATTATCAGCTCAAAAGTCATATAGCAGTATATATTATACGTTTAATGTTTTTGTATTTTTTTTCAGTGTGAGAGATCTACTCTATGAGATCAAGTAGCATAGACAAATAAACAAAACACAGTAGTTTCCTCTGCCCGTACCAAAACTGTCCTTTTCTGGCATTTGGCCTGCACTGGTGGCTTATATACAGACACTTCCAGGCAATGTGAACACAGTAGCCTACATTACAGCCAGTGTCAGTATGGTTACTGTAGGTTCATTAATAACCAAGCTGAATATAACCCCAGGCATGTTGTCACAGCAGTGCCGATTGACACACTCTATGACAGTGGTTCTCAAGCTGGGGGTCGGGAGCGCCCGGGGGACCGCGAGACACGGAGGAGGGGGTCACAAGATGATTTTCAGAAATGAAATAATAAAATACTATCAAATAATAATATTGCTGTTATTCTTCTACAACCTCTGGGGATAGCGGGGGTCGCAAGTCTCTGGCACTGTTATTTTGAGGTGTCACGAGCGGAAAGGTTTGAGAACCCCTGCTCTATGACATCTGTCAAGACTTCTGCCGGTGCTATCCACTGACATTGTGGGGAATTCCACTGTGAAATACTAGTGACCTTTGAGTCAGAAATAAAAACGAGAGAAATTTGCAGTGAGATGAATCCAGGTACAGATTGTGATTGAGACTGAAAATGGACATGACCAGTAAAATGTAAGTAACATTTAAGTAAATATATTGCTTGAGCTCATAATAATTACTGTAATTGACTTTAATTGTACTTGTAGTGTGGCATCATTTGGAATAAACATCATCAGCTTCAGTGCATCTTATGACAAATGCTGTTGCTACAATATGTTATTAGCAAATCTTTCCTCTGTTTTCCCCAAGCACTGAAATGCATCAGCTGGAGGCATTTCAACAGAAACATGAAAACATTCTCCGGCTGAATGTACAAATATTGTGCTTACGTCATAAATTGCGTCTGACTGTGTCTTATCCAAACAGAATGGCGGTGTGACTTCTGCTGAAAATAGTTCTGAATGACGATCTGAGGCAGAATACGTCATTCTGCTAAAAAGTATGTATAATGCTAATACTGTATATCGGTATATTAAGATCTGCTCCTAATTTTACAACGTTGTATATTTTATTGATATATACTTCACACACACATGTACTGTACATGTTCACACAAACACACACACACACACACACAAACACCAAACTCACCATACACACGTACGCACACACCGCTTTAACTAGTTACACACCTAAACTAGTTAATTAGTTGTAGGGCTTCATTCATACCAAGTACCAAGGAGTGTTTATACTCACTTCACGGGAATTGTTTGGATATTTTTAGGTGGAATGATTATTTTGGGAAGGCGGTTGATATGGGGGGGGGGGTTACCATTTTGTTTTGACCCGCCTCTGGATAAATCCGTTGATAGGCCTACCTTCTTTGCGCATGCCAACACGGAAACACTTCTTCAAGCGACAGTATTGGCACTGGTTGCGATGGTGCTGGTCTATTTGGCATTCTCGATTTGATCTGCACAGCAAAGGTCAAACAACACAGCATACAGAGGGACAATGATTGTCTTGAAGGTAACCGCTCTTTTGCATAAACAACCAGTTGATCTATCTATGGTGTAACTATAGAATTGCTTTGCTGCTTTCCAGTTTACCTTATAGCACAGAGTTCAACCTCACAAATGTCAACCTGAGATGGACGGCCGTCTCTCTCTCTCTCGCTCTCTCTCTCGCTCTCTCTCTCGCTCTCTCTCTCTCTCTCGCTCTCTCTCTCGCTCTCTCTCTCGCTCTCTCTCTACACATTCCCTCCCTGCCCCCTTCTCAGTGACCCCTATGATGAGTGAACCGTGTGAGCTGGCGTTGTTGAAAAGCTATCAAGGCTGTGACCTTTGTAAATCATCAGCATCACATGGCCATGTAGCCTTTACACAACGGAGGGGAGGTGTGCTGCTAACATTTTAAGAGGTCCTGCACCGCTGTGAGAGTCAAAACCAAATTGAAAGATGCATTCCATTTCACCACAATGTAACACAATTCGCCAGGTCTTTTCTTGAGCGTGGGCAGGAAGTAGAGTTCATTTGGTGCGAACAGAAATGTTGACCTTCCGTGGCCATGCATCTTGACAAGGCTGTGCGCTTCAGTGTTTTTTCACTCTTGTTTTTTGGTTGTTGGCGTGACAACCTCTAGATATTGCCGTGTTACGTCAGGCCAGAGCTCATTGTGGAACAAGAGAGGGAAAAGGAAATGTGTGAAACTGAAAAGCATACACGACTTTCCAAGTCTTGTGAAACGTCCTACGTTTATGTGTCTGATTTACCCATGTGGTGGAAACCAGTGTTGCAAAAACATTGTTTTTTTTTTGTGTTTGCAAAGTGCGAAACCTCTCCCCCATCTGTACTTGTACTGAGTGGCTGGCACTTCTCTCTACTCCCCACACAAATATGCTCACACTACCCCTCCCCATGCTGCCACCAACCCACCCATGGACAGTTAAAAATAATTATTTTTTTAGCAGTGTAGCTTTAATCATTATTATTATTTATCTATTTACTAAAAGGAAAATATTAATACATTTTTTTCATGGGTTGATTTTGTCACGAGCGTATCTATTCACTGACAGTGAGCCAATAAGTGTATCCATGGAAACAGTGGCTATTGTGGACTGTCTACTGACACCTACTGGCATACAGCTGCGGCAATGCTAATCCTGTGGGTAACCATGGTGACTTCCAAGAGCAAGGCATGGCCCATGCTAATGCTAGCTTAAAGTCATGCTACATGGTTTTAAACACATTAGAATAATAATAATATTAATAATGATAATACCTATCTCTTTTATTGAATATAAAGTAGCCTATTTTGTTTTAGGCTAAAACATTGCATAGTTCCCTTTCAGCTGGGGGAAGCACTGCTGCTTACAGCTTACTATTGTGCATTTTCAACCCTCCCCTTCAGAGTTTGGGGGTTGAAAATGCAATGTTTTTGCCAACGTTCTGCGTATAGTAAAGGCAATGACAAGATATAACTATTTATTTTCTTGTTTTCTGACCATTTGATAAACAAAAATGCCTATCATGCTTGTATAAATGAAACCCCATTAAGAAAACTGGTAATAAACAAGTAAAAACGTACCATAGGCCAATACCATTACGGGTTTGATAAGTGTGCAATACTAGTCTGTTCCTCTGGGGTATGTTGCACATGCCGCATTACCGACACCTACTGTCTACATGGTGCATTACCGCCACCTACTGTCTGGAATGTAGCGCATGCTTTTTTTAACAAGTCCGGTCAGTCAGTCAATCAGTTAGCGACATTTGCTCCTATTGGCGCTGGTGATTTGTTTCTTTAGGGGGCGCTAAAACCTCTTTGGGAGAGGGGGGAGCCATAAAAACATTCCTCTATGCAGGGAACACATCGACTGTACCTGCAGGAGTAGTTGAGGTTTCGGCGGATGCTGCGCTTGAAGAAGCTCTTGCAGCCCTCGCAGGTGAACACGCCGTAGTGCTTCCCGCTAGACTTGTCGCCGCAGACGACGCAGTCCAGCACGCCGCTCTTGTCCTCGTCGCCGACGCCTTCGACGTCGCTGTTCCCTCCGCCACCACCGGGGGAGCCCTCCTCGTCCTCGTTCCCCCGCAGGTAGGCCTTGTTCCCCAGCCCGTTGGCGCCTCCGTTCGGGTTGCCCCATCCACCGCTCACCATGGCCATGTCGTCAAGAGACTCACGTGCAGCATACACACACACACACAACACTCACGCGCACACACACACACACGCACACACACGCACACGCACGCACACACACGCACACACACACACACACACCTCACACTCGGGCCAGCCAAGTGGTTGGAACAACGTTCCCCGTTGCAGACTTTCAGGCTACAATCCTTCCTCCCGTAACGGAATATTTGTGGGAATCTTCCGTACAGGAGACTCGAGTCCTAAGAAATGAGCGCACGTTGAGAAGTCCTTGAGCAGGCAGACGTGTGACCTCTTGATCCCTCGCTTCGCCGGCCGCACCCTCCTGAGCGGGTCCTCCCTGCCCACCCCCTCTACGAGGTCTTCGAACGTCTCCTCTTTACTCCTTTTTGCTTTCTTGAGTTTCACCTCCGCGTTTGTGCCGTGACCCCGAAGCGGAAGCGCCCCGGCTCGGCAGGCAGGGAGGCGGTGGGGAGAAACTTCAGACGTGTGCCGCGCGGTTCA
This sequence comes from Typhlichthys eigenmanni, assembly GCA_027564635.1. Classification (NCBI taxonomy): domain Eukaryota; kingdom Metazoa; phylum Chordata; class Actinopteri; order Percopsiformes; family Amblyopsidae; genus Typhlichthys; species Typhlichthys eigenmanni. The sequence continues at coordinate 8,236 of JAODUK010023858.1, forward strand.
GAGTTCAGACTAGGGAGAAGTAAAGGAGCAGCCTGCGCTTGCACAGGAAACAATAAATTACACTTTGACTCACCCTCTCCCTCCCTCGCTCTCTCTCTCTCTGTCCGTCTTTTGCTCGCTCTCCCGGAGAAAGCCCCACTTCAAACGAGGGGAAACATATATCGGGACGTGTCGCTCCCCTGGCTCAGCGCAGAACTTTCTCCCAAGGAAACAGCTGCAGGAGAAGCAGTGCGATCAAATCTAGCTCGCCTTCAGGCAGGGTTAAACTGCCCTGCCTGCCTGCCCTAGGTAAACTAGTCCAACCTGTTCCTGCTGCGCAGAAGATCTGTCGTTATCGGTTGATCTGAGCCGGTCCCAGCTTCTAAGGATCACTCCCAACGTGTCAAGGCTTCAGTGGGAGACGGGTTACATGGTGAAGGAAAAAGAAGCTCATGTTTCTCTTATGGAAGTCCGTCTTCCGTATTGTATTTCAACACACACCTATAGTAGGGTCATTGAAACACCCCTTCAAATCCCGAGTCCAGAATATCTCCTGGGTTCTGGTGTCTCTGCGTGGGGATGCAGAGGGCACAAAGCCATGTAATTTGTCGTCTGTAGCTTCCGTGGAACTTCAAGTTCATTCAATGCGTTTTCTAGTTATGCTGCCAAAAACAGTTGAGAAATTCTCTCTTGAGCTTGTTCAGCTCTTCAACAAAACTGTGACTCCTCTCCGAAAGCTTCTCAAAGTGTGTCTGTCTCTCTCTCCCTCCCTCTCTCTCTCTATCTCTCTCCCTCCCTCCCTCTCTCTCTCTCTCTCTCTCTCTCTCTCTCTCTCTCTACTGGTGTTTTGTTAACGCTCGTCCATCCAGCAGCAATGACCGGAGGCCCTAGCACTCTGCATTCCCTGTCAGCGAGTCAGGGTGTACTGTTGCACTCCCTAACTCTCCTTTCCGCCTATCTCTCTCTCTCTCTCTCTCTCTTTCCCAGCAGGAATAAATTAGTCAAACAAGTCCAGGAAAAACACCGTCACAGACCTTAGTAGGATCCAGACGGTGGTTTTGAGAGCAGCCTAGATAGCCTCCTCTCCTCCCTCTCTCTCTCCCTCTCTCTCCCTCTCTCTTTATCTCTGTATATCTCACTCTGTACTGTATCGCTCACTCTCTCCTCCCTCTCTCTCTCTCTCACTCTCTCTCTCTTCTTCAGTATACCGTGTGTATGTGTGTGTGTGTGTGTGTGTGTGTGTGTGTGTGTGTGTGCTCAGGGATTTGACACTGCTATTCAAGCCCTCTGGTTGCCATGGTGCTGGCTGCCTTATAAGGCCATTGGAGTCAAAGAGCACAGAGTGGGCTGCAGCCACGAGCACACCCACACACCCACACACACACACACACACACACACACACGCACAACCACACTCACACAGAGAGAAAGAATGCCACGCTGCCTCGACCGCCCGCCTGCTCCCTCCCTCGGTAAGCCCTGACCCCAGGCCAGCCCGGGAGCACTGGGGAGTTAACCTCAGCACTGCTGTCACCAGCTAGCACATGGCACAGCTCTCCCTCTCTCTCCCCCCATCTCTCTCTCTCATGCTGGTCGGTCGAGTGTCATGTTCGCCGCCCTCCTCCCATCCAGGAGGACTTCCGTCGACTCTGTTGACCCAATAATAACAGCGAGAGCCTTTTGTTGTTCAGCAGCTTTTCTAAAAGGTTATATGATACCTCGCCGCCGAAGGGGTTTTCACGCTCGCTCTGCTCCGACGCCACCGAGCGCGCTCCCTAAAACGGCCGCACTATGGAGTTTCGGTGTAAAGCGATAAGTTTCCGCACGTGAAGTAGCCTGATATGGCGTCAAATGAAAGAGTAATAATATAAAAGTGTGCTTTGTATTGCGGGCACACCGCAGACGCCATGACAACAAACACTTGGTTAGCGTTACGCTACAGTGCTGTGGGCTGGAGAGGTGGCTGGGTGGGTGTGACGTAAGTATACGTTGCCCAGGTCCTGTTGAGCCCCTGCTGCTGCGTCAACGTCATGCCCACAGCATTGTCGCGTGAAGGTCTCCTTGAACAGGGGAGGTCGGAATAAACGGCCACGCCGGCAGCCAAGGGTTCCAATAACAAACTTATAAAAGTCACACAGAGGAGGTATTCAAGGGATATTCTCAGTGGACCGCTTCCAAAGCACACCCCCCACCCACCTTTCTCCTCCCCCCACCCATTACCACAGAACTTTTTTCGTTAGCCACATGTTTTTTTTTTAAGATTTACCCTTGGATGACAAACTGTTGGAAGCCATTTCGCAAACCACAGAGTGTGTGAAAGTGTGCAAAATATATAAATTAATAAATAAATAATATAAATGATGAAAGCAGGGGGATTTTTTCTTCTTCTTTTCTAAATAGAATGTTTTCGTCTTTCAGGGTTTTAACTCGTAAAAGGTAACCCTAGTGCACATCAGTCACAGGGGAACTCATTGTGCGCAGACAGTCTTTTTGTTTAGTTAAGGAGTCATTAGGGGCCAGGGTAAGATGCTCTAAGTCTAAATTGAATTAGTCCTTTCCTTAAACGTGCATGCATGCGTGTGTGCGTGTGTGTGTGTGTGTGTGTGCGCGCGCATGTGCATGCGTGTGTGTGTGTGTGTGTGTGTCACTATTGACAAATGTACTTAAATGTTGCTCTGTAAAAATACTAAAGTTTGCTAAACGTTTGCTACTAGTTAATATTAGCTTGCTAATAAGAACGATACACTATGTGTTTAGTGATTGAATTGGGCAAAGAAGTATTATAGCTAGTGAGATCTATTAGTATGAGGAAGAAACATTTCCGTTTATTCTGGTGGCTACCAAAATTTAATATCTTCCTGTTAGGGAGTTACCAGAGTTAAATGGCGTTCACAGTAGGCCTACGTGTAGCTGCATTGGGAGTTACTAGAGTTAAATTGCGTTCACAGTAGGTGTACGTGAAGCTGCATTCTTTCACACGGTCATCAAGAGTTTCTTTTAAAATGTATAGAATGGTACTTTATGGTGTGTGACATGACTTGTTAGAAACATAAAAGAATATCTGGCATGAGCAGAGTTTGAGGTCAATCCTCAAACGATTTTATACACTTCATAATCTTTTAAAGTGCGTAATGCATTTTGTTTATCTCTGCCTATTCCCTTAACGGTTCCCTTAATGTTTTGGACTAATGCAAAGAGTATCTCAGCTTAAGCTTACGATCTCTGCCTATACCCTTAACGATTCCATTAATGTTTTGGACTAATGTAAAGAGTATCTCATCTTAAGCTTACGATCTCTGCCTATACCCTTAACGGTTCCCTTAATGTTTTGGACTAATGTAAAGAGTATCTCAGCTTAAGTTGTGACACTATGAGTGGGAAACACGCGTATGCCTGTATTTGTTTTGCAAACCAACAAGTGTGATTGGGAAGCACATGTGCAAAGACGTCTATGTGCATGAGTGCGTATGTGTGCGTGTGTGTGTGTGTGTGTGCGTGCGCACGTCGTTGCTTGAACTGCAGGTCAGAAATGCAGCTGCTCTCAGCATGAAGTCTACTACGGTGGGATCTGTGCATTCTCATCAGATCAGCAGCCCACAGTGCAACGTCACTCACACACAGAAGGCCTCACTGTGCTGGCAGAAAAGTATTTATTAGGCCTACTAAATCTGAAAGTGTCAAAAACACTTGTATAGACTGAAATACATATACAAACGAATGAACGTGCGATTGAAAGACTGTAGAAATAAATGGACAAACACTCTGTGACATCACAAGAACTGGTGTGAAGCTCAAGCTGCTTGTTCTGGCCGTCGCCATCATTGCAGTACCTGACTCCTCGTATAATCCGGTTTAAAGGGGTTAATGTATGGATTCATATATTTCCAACTGATGAGTAAGTAATAATTCAACCCCTGGTCCAGTTGCCACGAACGGTGAAACTATAGAGGCTAGTACTAGGCTATTAATTAACATGTTTATTTTTGCTGTAAATGTGTGTATGTTTACATGGGGATTGAATCAAGATTGGATCGAGCCTGAAGCAGTCATTTGAGGTAACTGCAGATTTGTGCAATGGAGGTTTCCACTTGTATTAAAAGTAAACAGATTTTTACTAACAAAATAATTTAAATCATGGGTTTTTAAATTACGTCTTAGAGGTTTGTTAACGTAAAATTATCACATTTTCTAACAAGAATCCTAAATTTAATACAGGACATGTTTTGGTCCTAAATAATTAATTTCTCTTCATGCAAAAGACCAAGTGAATTAGAAAATGGAATTTAAACTAAAATGCAGATAAGACTAAATGACCAGCACATAACAATAGCCTATCAGTATTAATACTGCAACAGCAACTGAAACTACAGGTGTGTCCTATACAGTAAATGCCGCCATTGTCCACTACACAAATATACGTACACATGCGCTTAACGCTTTACTGCACAGAGAAGTGCAACATTCACAGGACAAAAGAGAAACACAGCAAAGCAGAAACAATATCAGATATTTGATCACATTTTAGGAAGTATTATTTCTGAGGCAGAACTTCTCTTCTGGGTGTGCTCTTCTATTGAGGAAATAATGGGGTGAAACTGCTGTTTTCTAACACAACAGGTCTATAAGTTTGTATGTGTAATCATGAATGAGACATGTCCAACACAAACGCAAGAACACACCAAAATTGGCAGGATGGTCTAGTGGTTTGGGTGTTGGGTTCCTAGCTGGAAGGCTGTGGGTTCAAACCCTGTAAGCATCCTTGAGCAAGATACTCCCGGTGGTTGGTTGCACCTTGCATGGCAGCAATCACCATCTGTGTGTGTGTGAATGTGAGGATAAATACTGTAAAGTGCTATATAAATGCAGTTCATTTACCATATCCTGCATCTGGAAATACATTGACTTTGTCTGGTGATAATTAGGATTTTTATCTTAACCAGATAATCCCCTTCTCTTATTGATTATGTCTTTGTAATATGAAACCACAGCACATGCACAGGCAATCCCCACTGTATTTTAAGGGAACACACTAAAAAAGGGGTTTGTAGTTGGCAGTAAATATAATAAATAAAGGTTCACTCTTCAATTGCATTGTAACGATTAAGGAGCTAACTGTGGAAACATGGTGGCCTTTCTGTGTGGAGTTTGCATGTTCTCCCCGTGTCTGTGTAGGTTTCTTCCAGGTGCTCCGGTTTCCCCCACTATCCAAGAAACATGTTAGGTTAACTCTCTCCTGTCAGTGTCATGTGACCAGAGACACTGGCACATATCAGGAGGTGGTTCCCGGGCGCTGCACAGCGCCTGCCCACTGCTCCCTTGAGGGATGGATTAAATGCAGAGAACACAATTCGCTACATGTATGTGTATGTGACAATAAAAAGTGCCTTATCCTTTACTTTGTGTTTTCAGACAAAATGTCAGGAATGCAGAGCGGGCCCTCAGTCGTGGGAGGGGCTTATGCTCTCGCTGGTTTGCTTTCAAGCTCACAGAGGAGTGCCTGCCGTCCTTTCCTAGCCTGGGTCCAAGATGTCCTCCCCAAAAACGTGAACATAATTTGTAGTTGAATCACAGTAGTAAACCAGACAGGCAAAACATATATTTTCTACATTGTAACGACAGAGTTTACTTAATAACGAGCAGATAAATGGTTATGTTATAAACTGTAGCGAAAAGAAGAATGCTGAATTCAGATCACAGGGTCACAAAGGTCATTCGAGCGGTCGCAATTTCTGTTTCGCCATTTGCTGCAGAGGAATTTCCCTAGCGGGGTTAAACTTTAACCAAAAGCCACAGAGTAACTGGGCGAACGAGCAACAGAGCACATGACTGCCTTGGTTCTTCCTCATTAGCCCCTGTGCCCTTTGGCCTAGAGGTTAGAGAAAAAGTAATTTTCCTCTCGCACTCTCTCATTGTTCTCCCTGTTCTCAATCTCTCTCTCTCTCTCTCTCTCTCTCTCTCTCTCTCAGTTAAATTCAATTCAAGTTAGCTTTATTAGCATGGCAGTTATTACAACAGTATTGCCAAAGCTAGAGGGCAGGTAGCACTCAATAAGAACAACAATATTACAAACAATAGGTCTCTCTCTCTCTCTCTCTCTCTCTCTCTCCCCTTCTCCTCTGCACTGTTTCTTCCTCTCACAACATCCTGCTCTCACTAGACTTATGTTTGTTTGTGTGTGTGCGTGTGCGTGTGTGTGTGTGTGTGTGCGGGCAGACTCCTGAGCCTTTGACCTCAGGCGAATGACAGAGCTTCAGAAAATAAACAGGGCCAAGGAACCTGCCAAAGGAAAGCATCTGCTATGGTGACCTGAGAAAACACACATTGTCTAATATTTGTCAATATTTGCCCTTCTCCCCGCCTACGACCTGCTGTGGATGGTGGGAAACTTCCCATTTGCTGTTTTCTGTTGTCATTCAAATTATGTGAATAGTGGCTGTGGCCCAAATATGGCCAAACCAATGCATGGAGCTTCAACCACCCCGATTGTCCTTTCTAAGCAAAACACCTGGGCATGCTGTACCCAGTATATACTGTACTGAAAGATAACGTTTTCCTACTAACAAAAACTGGATACTTTAAATTATAGTCATTAAGGAGACAGTAGTTTCTGGAAATTACTGAGTAGTATACAAGATGATACAGTATATATATATTGTATTGAAGATTATAATTGCCCGATATTTGCAGTAATAGATGAAACAATAGACAATAACATCTGTTACAATGACCTGTCTGTGTAGCAACTTTATAATGGTGGCAACATGCAGTCACACAGGCACATACCCAATACTTAGATAGGGTGAGGGTCTGTATTAATGTGGACCTACTGTTATTGGGATATTACTGGGTAACTACTGTAGTTAAATACTACAGAATACTTTATTATATATATACTACATATTCATATACAATATCTGCATTAGTAATTTATTATAATTTACTATAACATTACTGTTACAAAGGGTCTGTTATTGAAAGTGGCAGCAAAACATCAATGAATAAACACCACAACAGAACCTCAGACATTTGAGAGTCATCCTCTGTGGTTTACACCATCCCATAAGCCTCAAATATTCAGACAGGGCATTAACATAACTCTGCTGGCAGCCACAACAGTAATTGCATTGTAAACCATGAACTGCAATCTTAATCTGTGCCCAATCTGTTGTTCCCTGCATGTGCGGCGGTCGGTGCCCGTCGGTTGCTACCCGTCGGTTGGCTAACGTTTAGGACGACAGAAAATTAACCTTATCAGCTTGGCGAAGACCTCTAAACTAACGGGATTAGGCCACGAGGCCATACCCTGGACTGACTGTCCTAAACGCTTTAATCTACCGCTCACCAGATCAAGAGCTAAGTGACCTTGTTCAGTTGCTGCCAGGTCCCAGTCCCGGGAACACTGCGTGAGCTCCGGAGGACCAGATCACCCAACCTCAGGCCTCAGGCTGTTTTTATTTATATTATTATTATTATTTTATTCATTAATTTATTTTACTGAATAAGCGCTTATGCTCTGCTCTCTTTTTATAATGAATAAGAGAGCAGAACATAAGCGGAGGACCAGATCCCCCAACCTCAGGCCACCCCCGGGGCTAGACAACAATGTAACGTCATTATGTAATGCATAAGATGGGCAACCCTAGGCTTCAGTAAAGTTTGCTTTTCAAACTAGTCCATTAGAAAGCAAGCTGTAACCCTGGTATGTAAACGTTCCAAGTGTGTATCCTGCAATATCTTGATGTCCTTGATGTGAAAACTCTATGGGTATTTAAAAAATCTTTATCAGGCTGGTGTTTTTCTTTTGGTGTTGTATGATAGCCTCACATGTGTGCGCGTGCGTCTGTGTGTGTGTGTATATGGGTGCGTGTGTCTGTGTGTGTGTGTGCGTGTGCTAGTGTGTGTGTGTGTAACGCACACACACCCTTTATCTCACACTGTTGCCAAGTGGCGGGTGAGAGAGTACAAAGTGGACGAGAAGATAGGGCCGTGTGCTTGAGGTCAGACTGCTTTCCTGCTCCTCGACTCGGGGCGCTCTCCCTGCATGACCTCCCCCCCCCTACCCCAAGTGGTCCGCCGGCGTAAGATCAGGGGGACAGACAATGGACACCAGATAGAGATGGGGGTGAGCAGGGATGTGGACTGGTTGTGACAACAACTTAGCTAATGGCTATTAGAGCGCGGGGAAGGGAGGGGGGGGTGGCTTGGACGCCGGCTGTGATCTCTTCGTACAGCTTACTTGGGCAGAACTTATTCAAATGACAGAAACGGCCAGCACCTAGGAGAGGAGTGACCTCAAACCGCTGGGTCATTGTGTCCCAGTGTGTAGATGTGTGCACTGGGTACACCCGCCCACACTGATTGTCTAATAATGGTTTGGGTTGTTTCTTTCCCCCCATGCACTGAAACACGCTGTTATCAAGGACCCACACCGCAAATAATGTCACAAACCAAAACACATTCTGTACTAGCCATAAGCGGAATACTGCGCTAGTAACATCTGACTCTCTTATCTTCTCTTATTGGTGCACCTTTACAAAGCAAATACCTTTCAACACATGTCCCCAACAGTATCTAAATGCAGACACAACATACTATCTTTACGACAGATTAAACACGGTATGAAGAATGCTGGAGAAAGATCGTTGTTATTTAAACTCATCAAAACAAGAACACCTCTCCCTTCAATGCCACAGGGTGCTCTCTCAGAAGCTCCACCCCCTTCAATGCCACAGGATGCTCTCTCAGAAGCTCCAGCCCCTTCAATCCCATAGGGTGCTCTCTCAGAAGCTCCAGCCCCTTCAATGCCATAGGGTGCTCCCTCAGAAGCTCCGCTCCCCTTCAATTCCATAGGGTTCTCCTTCAGAAGCTCCGACCCCTACATTGGACACGCATATCCAAGGCTGGGATAGTGTTGATGGAGCGGTCTGCACCACTGTGCCCATATATTTACAGAGCCAGGGTCATAGATTGTATATATAAATGGACAAACCCTCCGTGACGTCACCCATAGCTTTCCTCAAGAACGGATTTGAACACTGCGCTCTGTTGGCTCTGGCTGTCTCCATCTTTGTATTACCTCACTATGCCTGTAACACCCCCCTATGCAATGGTTAAAATGCATGGCTAATATATTATTATTAACTAATGAGTTATAAAATGCCCCACCCCCCTCCTTACAGTTGGCATGAACTAGCCATAGATACCAAAACCATTTTTTTTAACCAGGCTGTAAACAGACATTTTAACATGGGGGGGGGGGGTCTATGGGGATTGTCTCCCTTTTGCAGTCAGCCTCAAGTGGCCATTCGATGAACTGCAAGGTTTGGCACTTCCGTGTTGGATTCATTTCTCAGCACCGGAGTGTGACACAAAGTGCATTTAGCTTACAATCGCTCACCCTACCTTTAACTTGCACAGCCACAGACAGTTTTGGCCAACTAAACTAAAATTAAACACGTTTCATAAAAGTTGCGTGTGGTTAACAGCTTCAAGCTTTTTGTGGATATTACAGTAGATACAAGGTGATTATCACCTCATGAGCCACGGACATGGGTCGCAATCAAAGTCCCCCGGGCCATGGCGTCAATGTGGACGAAAACGGGCGAGCGAATCCCTCGCTGGAAACTGTAGAACGCCACGCCCCCCGACGCCACGCACTCTTGACTATTTCTCTTCCGCAATTACAACACGAGTCGACTCGAGGTTACGGTGGGGACATTCCAGTCCATAAAAAGCAACTCTTTAAAACAACTCATGTTTCAACAGCACGGAAAGTGCTGGAGAGTGGGGGGGTGGAAAACTGGAATGATAATTGCATCATCTGCGCTAATGGCAGCTATTACCACAACAGCGATGGTGACCTGGAGGCCAGGGAAGGGGAGGTGGGGCGGCCGCGTTCCTCTCCGGTGACCTCTGCTCGGGAGAAAAAAAGGGTGAGCTGGGGCGGGAGTCATGGCGTCAGGGGCTTCGTCCACCCAGCCTGGCCCCGTGAAAACCCCCAACATCCCCCCCATTCACACGCTAAGACAACAGCCAGGCCTCGCTGTGACCCTGTGGGTGTGACACACAACCTTTGCCTTAACCTCCTGGTCGTAGGTCACAGCTGCTGCTGACCGACTAGGACAGGTCAAAGAGATGGGATGGGGGAAGGGGGGCAAAGGTTGAACAGTGAACAAGGGGGGAGATTTAATGAATATGGGTGATGAGACAATGGAGAAGGTCAGAGGGGAATAGTTTGGAACAAGGAATTATGGGACAAAGTTAGGGTTTGTGGTAGCAAGTGAGAGAGATGAGAGAGAATACTGTAGCAAAGCCAAGCGTGTGAGGATGAATTGGTTTCGCGCACATATCGACCATTGTCTCTCTTCTCCTCCAGAGCACAATGGCGTCACCGGGAAAACGGCTCTATACCGGTGTGCGCGAGGAAGGTAAGCCGCGCGCAAGGTCACGCTGGAGGTTACTCACAGCACTTTGAGCAACACGTTTAGTATTAGTATTTTGAACAAGCTAATGTATGTTTATAGTTATGTTTAGCTAACTGTTTCGGTTAAATCTCTGCTCAGTCTCCTTTACGTACTTTACTTTTTTATTTGCATCTTTTATGTCTAATATGTATGGTGTCTTTGTGAAATTATTTTATACTAGGTTGTGTTTTTGTATTTGTAATGTAAGATGTCCTTGAGTATCTTGAAAGGCGTCCTTCTTTTATTATTATTATTATTACTATTACGGTATTATTATTATATGCTTAACATTCTATTTCTGTACAACCAATTTAACCAGGTTTTCTTTATTAACAGTTTTCAAAATAGACACATCTAGATGATGGTGTAACTTTTAGACTCATCGTGCAGTTTAGGATCCCTCCTGCTGTTCTACAGATACCTTTCTGAGGCGTAAAAGATTTAAAATCGCATCCATTTTTAAAATTCACGATTGTTTACATTATTATGTTAATATTTTATTGGCCAATGCATGTGTGAATGTATACTATATGCAGTAAAAAAAAAAAAAAAGATTCTGCATATCTAATTTGGTTTAGTTATCTTTAATGATATTCATACAAAAATAAAATGCAAACATTTTTAGTATTGTTTGTTTTTAAGATGTTATTTCTATGCTGCTGTACAGGGAGTGATTATTTTTAGAGGACACAAGCTCTGTATATTTTGAGAATGTATGAGAATATGTAGACTGCAAAGCTGTAGATTGACAAACAGGACTGTCTTATAGACAATACACATGATAATAATGTCATTACCAGAGAGACGTTATAGACAGAGCACAGAGCACTATGGGAGAAGTAAGTAATGGCAAATATGGCAGTTGGAGGAAAAGAGCCAATCGTCTGGTTTTTTCCGGAAGAATCTTAAGCATTTAAACCAATCGTGTGACTGCACTGACGCAAGCACAGTAGAAGTTTAACTTGTGGGATAAAAAAAAAAGTCTTTTTAAACAATTTTTCACCAAACGTTAAATGTTTTAAGCATTACAATATATATTTAAAATCAGATGTGGCATGTGATTGTATACATCCTAGCGCCCTAGTGATCATTGAAAGTACAGTCATGGCTCTTTCTCCCCATTCATTTAGATAGGGTCTTCATAATGACCAAGTCACCAAGATGGCCGCCGCGCGGCCAGACGCGGTCACTGTAGAGTCACAGGTCAGTCTCTTCTCTCCTGGACTCCAAGGCCGCCAGGGACGCCTTCAGGGCCCCGATCTGATTCTGGTGGGTTTCAGACATGGCCGCCATCTTCTTCTCCAGCCTCTTCACGCGCTCCTTGTACCTCCTCCGCGCGTTCCAGTACGAGGTCAGGGCGTCACTGAAATGATCAGCGACAGACGCCATCAGTGACCTAAACAATACGACAAGAGCCAATGTACGCGTTCGAAGGTAAACAAGAGCGACCCAGCGCTATATGCAAATCAATGGGATGGGGATCCACACATTTCACCAACACAAGCCAATAATACATACATACCTACGGTCAACGTCAGGTCACAAGTGTATATCTCCAGCAAACTGTTTGCATGGTAGATTTACCTAGACTTACGCTCAGCCTCCTCGGCCAAATGTCGTTGGTGGCACTCCCCCTCAAGAAATCAACATCGTTCCACTGGGCTCCCATGGAAAATGCATTACGTTGCTCTGTCTTTTGCACAGTATTCCCATGTCTTTCGGGGTACCTGTGAGCTGGCACCAGCCGCGCTAGATGCTCCACCTCTCCCTTCCTGCGAGAGGCGCTGTCCGAGAGAGCCACGATCAGAGAGTCACGCACCAAAGTCAGTCTTCTCTTCAATGCATGGTCTCTGGGGGAAACAGCAGCAGAAGCAGAGAGAATAGAATTTAACAGAGAGGTTCCAACAGACGGCATCTCTGGATTCACATTTTATTCAGACCAACCAAGTGTTTCATGCAAGTCAATGGGGAGGTACATGAATTTCACCATACTATTGCTCATTATTTATTTCTGGGGGCCTTATGATGATGGGTCAATTTGGCCCAAGGCCGGTCGTCTTAAACAGGCCTTTATGAGGCAAGATGTTAATTTTGCTCAGGTATCGTGCATGTTTACATACGACATATGGAAACACATCAGCCAAAACACAGGGTTTGAAAATATTCATTAAAATTCAGTGTTCAGCATTCCGTGAAGATGCCACTCTAACTGGCAATGGAGACCCTTCCCCCTTCCCCAGAATAATCAGTTCAGCCCCCTTTGGTAGTTAGCCATAGGAGAGAACTAAGCCATTTATGTCCAAAGTCTGCTTATCTGCTTATACTGTTCCTAAGCAACATCAGGGAAAAGCCAGGCAACACAGGCCCGCGAGAATACCTTTGTTGCACTGACAACCACCGGAGCACACTGGACTTACAGTACACACAGGTGTATTTATAGCTCTACAGCGGCATATATTACCAGATTTAATTATACACATTTACTGCAATGTGTGTGTGGCGATCAAGACCAGCTGTGGAACAGAGCTTGTCCCTCTCCAATAGGAATAGCAGCCTTAATTCATTCTCCAGAACGCTTGCTAACTTCAAGCTCATATCAAAACACAATCAGAAGCGCCGTCCCCACACATTTAAACGCATTGCAAAGGCAATAGGGCTTTGTTGTTGTGAGCGGTGATCGCCACTTTGTTTATGTTCCTATTTACGGAGCCAGCCCTTGTTTATAAATGTTTTGTAGAAAAGCTTCTAATTTCACTCAAACAAAAGGACATTCTGAATGTTCGAAAGTACAAAAAAAGTAGAATTGATCAATTGCTGGTACGCTTGATTTACGCACGCTTGTAAGTAGTTTGACTTGATAAATGAGACACGTTCTAAAGTGCTGAAATTTCACAATTTTCTGTCCGCTAACATGAAGATATCTTAGGAGACAAAGAATAAAATCATTTGAGATGCAGAAGCTGTGCGTACGCATGGTCGGAGGTGTGCGTATTTGAATGCACATTCTCAAGTATAATTACAATTTGATAAATCCCACTCTTTGCATAGAAGTGATCGTACGCATGGTTTACGCACATATCTGTTCATACATTGATAAATTAGAGCCCAGATTCAACACGCGAAGAGAACAGTAAGATGGGGGAGATATTTGGTGAATTCTGACTACACTTTGAAGTATAGCGCTAATCACGTCAAGAGATCCTTTCTTTTTGGATAAGGTTTTTGCTCACCTGTGCAGAACAGCCTGCAGCTCTTCAAGAGCACCTATACCTCCAACACCAGCAAGCTCAGCTGCATTCCCAGCAAGCCTCTGAAATAATGTCAGCAAAACGCTTAAAGCCACACAGACAATATCCCTGTCTCTCCCACGTCCATTGTACATGCATTGTACATTGTACATGTCGTTAAGCCATTGTGGTTCTGTATCAACACAAACTCAACCTCTGTCAAAATGACTTGATTGAAACCGTCAGCACAAAAACATGGCCATTTCAGCCAGATGGAGTGGAAATGTAGTGTTCTGGGGGTGCTATGAAATAATCGAGGATTGTATCTTTAATGGGTCATAATAAACTACATTTATCCTGAAAACGCTACCTATGGCATATTAATGAGTTCACTTATATAATCCACTAAATTGACCAAGAACTTAAAAATTGTGACAAATAAAGATAAATGATATGAATATATGTTAAATATGGTATGCATTCAGTGCATACCAGTGTGATGCAATTTTAAAGATGGTATTTCTCACAGTTCCTGTATCATTATGACTCTTCCGTTTAATGATGGCAGCAGTACAGTATGTAATGTCACAGAAATATGTGCTAATGTAGTAGAATATCCCTCCAAAAGACCTTGTGAAACCAAAATATCTCTCTTGGCCTGAAGGGATTCTGCTTTGGTAGATGTTTGATTTCCCTCGAGAGACGCCCAGATTTGAATCCGGCATGTCACACGACTACAGACCCACCTCCTGATCCCCCGCGCGCTCCTCGGGGCGCCAAGGCGAGAGGAGCAGATGCTGGCCCACCTGTGCTTCCGTTACGCGGTCCTCTCGTTCTGCTCGAGGCCGCCCGGAGGAGACAGCTGAAGGAGCACGATGGGCCTCCTCCTGGGCCTCCTCCTGGGCCTGGGTCTCCTCCTGGGTCTCCTCCTGAGCCTCCAGGCCCAGGTCGTGCTCTCGCTCCCTGGGTCGACGCTCACCACGCAGCATGGACGCCTTCTCCTGGACGAGACCAGTGTCCAAGTAAGTAGCACCAGCGAGAGTATTTAACTGAGGTTCCAACGGACGGTGCTTGTTTTGACTTCTGCACCAACTGCCCATTTACTAGCCTGGTGTAGTTAAATTGCAGACCAAGATTTGATGTATTGCTGGGCTTCAGTCCTTATTGTGAGGCTCAGTGCATTGGTAAACACCCAAAGCAGTTAAAACAGACCACGGTCAAAAAGCACTGACTGCAGTCATTTTGTGTTTTGATGTTTAGCTAAGGTAAAGCTACACTCCTCAACACCCCTGCCGCGGCTCACTGTTTATGCAAGCTTGCCTTGCGGTTGTAGTTATAATAATATAATATATACATACGCATATATACATCTTGGCTCCTAACAATCACAAAAACAATGTAATCAAGAAACCGATTTTTTTACACATTACGTTTTGCAAGTAAAGTCTTATTTTGTCTCTTGTTGTGAATGACAAGTACATGTCACTAAAGATCAACAGGTAAATTATCAAAGGACATTTTACAGCTGTAGGTGTTTTCACTGTTAATGTGTTTAGCTGTTTCATTGAATTGTACGTGCAGTAACTGCAACATTTTTCTAAAATAAAGTATACCAACTTTACTACCTGTGACTATGCACACTTTACTACCTGTGACGATACACACTTTGCTACCTGTGAATATAGACACTTTACTACCTGTGAATATAGACACTTTACTACCTGTGACTATAGACACTTTACTACCTGTGAATACAGACACTTTACTACATGTGAATATAGACACTTTACTACCTGTGAATACAGACACTTTACTACCTGTGAATATACACACTTTACTACCTGTGAATACAGACACTTTACTACCTGTGAATATACACACTTTACTACATGTGAATATAAACACTTTACTACCTGTGAATGCAGACAATTTACTACCTGTGAATATAGACACTTAACAGGCAGGGTTAGTTATTGTCGAGAAAGCTTGTTAACTTTGAGTTTAAATCGAAACAATATCCCTCTGCAGAGTCACCTCACACTTTGAAACACATTGTGAGTCAAAACACAGTACTACAGCTTTGTTGTTGTGAGCGGTGTTCCTAATAACGGAGACAGGGCTGTGTAGAAGTATCATATTATTGTCTACAACACGCACAGAGAAAGGCAAGATAGCGAAATGCGAGGAGATATTTGGTAAATTTGACAAAAAGTGTATTAGCTTACATTTAGCTGACCTTTACCTGGGACTTTACACACTTTAAGTCGAGCTGGATGAACAGTGCCTGCCAAAATTACGTAACGTGTACGGTTACCTTGACAGCGACAAGGTCAGAGAGTGTGTCAGCCACCGCTCCCCTGGTGTCTCCCGCTGCGGGCAGGGCGGGGCTCTCTGGCCCCGTGTGTGCCGCTCCCCGCGGAGCACCTCCGGGGAGACGGACAGCTGTCCTTCTTTCCTTATTCAGCCGCTCAATCTGTCGACGCAGAGCTGCCTCTCGCACCACAAACTGTCCGTCAAAGGTGGAGTCTGGGATTCTGGAGAAAGATTGTTGATATTCCAGCTCAATTCAAACTAGAACAGTAGAGCTAGCAAATAGCAATGATACCATTAAAGGTGTAGTCAGTCATTTTGGAGAAAGCTTGATGATATTTAAAAATATATATAAATATTGAAACACACACACCTCTCTACCTTCAATGCCCTAGCCTGGGGGGGGGGGGGGGGGGGGGGGGGGGGGGGGGGGGGGGGGGGGGGGGGGGGGGGGGGGGGGGGGGGGGGGG
>JAODUK010023869.1:0-24683 GCA_027564635.1 Typhlichthys eigenmanni
TAAGGGTGAACCGGAACCGGGCGAAGAAGTCCATCCACCGGGCCTGGCGGGGGTTCAGGCGCCTGGCCGCACGGATGCGCGGCCCGATCGGAGGGCGCGGCCCTGCCGCGGGACGCCGGCGTGACAATTTTGTATATTACAGCAGCAAAGTGGACAGTAGTAAATAAAGTGATAAACAGTAAAAACAAATATAAATAGTAGAATACATATAATAACAGCTAAATAAATAGTTAGCAGTTAAGAGATTAAAATTCCAACAAAAGGTAGATGTTGTTATGACCCATTCAACTTCCCTTGGTAAGTAACTTAATGCGTATATATGTGCTTCAAAAAAAACTACACACTATTTTACCATCTTTTACATAATAAAAAACACAAAACATAATAGGTGTTTATAATCTTATTGCATTTTTCAAACATAAACAGTGAGTTAAGTTTCTCAAAAGTATTTTGGGATATTATCCAAATTATATCTGAGAGGGTGCTGGTATCAGATACATAAAATACTTGATGATAGCTACAGAAATAATTTTAGAAGCCATTATATGAAAATTGTGAAAAACGGCCAAAAGACCCTCAGGGTTTAAAGGGGTGGGGGTGGGGAAGCCAGGTCCTGGAGAGCCACTGCCCTGCATGTTTTAGATATCTCCCTGCTGCAACACACCTGATTCAAATGAATGGATCGTTATCAGGCGAAGCATTAAGTCGCCATTAAGTTGAATCAGGTGTGTTGGAGCAAGGAGACATCTAAAACATGACAGCGGCTTTCCAGGACCAGGGTTTCCCACCCCCGGTTAACCCTAACCCTAACCCTAACCCTAAGTTTTGTTTATGTCATTGGGGGTAGCCTCTACTGAGCAGGAACCTATTAGCATAACTTTGGATGTTTTATACACCGACAATATCCTTTAAACCTTAATCGGTCATCTTTTATGATAAATGTGACTTATTTTACGTTTGTGTGCAGATTTTAAACGAGGGACACCTCGCTTTCTGCTGTACATGCGGTAACACCCGCTGGCGCCACCGACTAAATGCTGGAGATTTTTTACAAAATGTACCTCCTGTTCTAGTGCTGCCTGCATTGCATATATTAGTAATAAACAGCTAAACGTTTTATTCCCCACAAAAAAAGAGAAAAGAGAGGTGGTTAAGTAATTGGAAAGCGTGTCTTTTTCGTTTTCAAGTTTAACCAGGGTGTTTGTTAGGCCTTTTGGTCAGGATGTGTAAAATACAAACTGTATGCATTCGTAGCCTGTTTGTTTGACTAATAGACAAGGCAAATTTCGACTGTTGTTCTTTTTATTTTATTTTATTTACACAAAGCTTTCGACTCCAACTACGGTACAAGAGAGACAGCGTGCCAGTGTGAATTCATAGAGAAAGGTGGGGAAAAGGACTATGGTCTATGAAAAGAAAGCGATAGGTTGAGGTTTAGTTTGTCATTGTGGCTGTCTGATCTTCAGATTGGTTTCTTGCATTAAAATATATTGTTTATATTATTATAGCTTGTTAACTACATCCAACACCTAGCTGGTGTGTTTATTTCACTCTACTTGCAAGACTGGTTATGGACCACTCTGACCCACCAAACATGCCAACCAAGTCTTCATGGGTTCCCGGCTTACCGGGTGTTTCCTTCTACCATTCCTCAATGTTCCTGTCTACAGAGCCTTCAAGACCAGACACATCCTTTATTAAAGTTAATTCCAACCATGTTCGCCTGCCTCCATTTCAAGAGTTGTGAGTTGTGACACCAACATGTTACTCAAAAACAGCTGTCCAATACTTATTTTAATTGTATTAGAGATTTGTTTATTAAACAGATGAATAACTTTGTACATAAGAAAGAACATTATAATGTATATTAATTATACTGTTTACTTAAATGGGAGGTTTAAAGCCTGTATACTCCCCATCTTCATCTGGGTACTCCTCGGATACGGAGTACAACACAAGACGGTATTGTTATCCAGTTTCACCAGGAAACAAAACCTATAGGCCAGGTAGTGAGCCTGCCTGTGATGATACAGGTACACTGTAATTGCAATAATTGCATTGTGCAGCTGTCGTTTAGGTGTATTTGTAGAAGATTGATCAGAACATATGATTGTTTGATGCATTATACAAAAACTGCCAGCCTTATTTTTCCTTTTTATTTTGGATCTGGATCAAGAACAACCTTTGTGGGTTGTTTAGTTAAATGCTCAAGACATAACACAGCAACTTTTATAAAGGGTAGCTGCCAGTTTAGAGTAGGTTTTGCTTTCCCCAAAAAAGGCCAGTGGACGCCATAACAACTACAACTTCGACGGCAACTAGGCTTGCATAGTTTTTTTTGTTCTGATCGGTTGAAATGTGGCCCAATCATCTACTAGTTGTTTTAGAAAGTTTGTATTCAAACCTTTATTGTTCTCATTAATTGAAGATCATCCAATCACCTGCAAATTATTTTATTGACACCTGTTTGCACCGCCTCTTTGACAAAAGAGACATTATATAATAAGGACTTTGCTATACTATGCTCAACTGAGGAGGTAATTGGGCGGTGGAAGGAACACTTTGAGGAACTCCTGAATCCGACTGATGCGCTTTCTATGGTAGAGACAGAGCTGGAGGCTGATGGGGGATCTTAGTCAAAAGGGAGGTCACTGAGGTAGTGAAACAACTTCACAGTGGCAAAGCCCCAGGGATTGATGAGATCCGTCCAGAAATGCTAAAAGCCTTGGATGTGGAGGGGATGTCTTGGATGGCATGCCTCTTCAACATCGCGTGGAAGTCGGGGACAGTGCCAAAGGAGTGGCAGACTGGGGTGGTAGTTCCCCTCTTCAAAAAGAGGGACCAGAGTGTGTGCCAATTACAGGGTATCACACTACTCAGCTTCCCTGGTAAAGTCTACTCTAAGGTGCTGGAAAGGAGGGTTCAGCCAATTGTCGAACCTCAGATTGAATAACAACAATGCGGATTCCATCCTGGTTGTGGGAGGTGCTGCAAGAGTATGGGGTGAGGGGGTCCCTTCTAAGGACAATCCAATCCCTGTATACACAAAGCGTGAGCTGTGTACGGATTCTCGGCAGTAATTCAGACTCATTTCAGGTGGGGGTTGGTCTCCGCCAGGGCTGCGCTTTATCACCAATCCTGTTTGTGATATTCATGGACAGGATATCAAAGCGTAGTCGCGGTGGGGAGGGGTTGCGGTTCGGTGACCTGAAGATCTCATCACTGCTTTTTGCAGATGATGTGGTCATGATGGCATCATCGGTCTGTGACCTCCAGCACTCAATGTATCGGTTTGCAGCTGAGTGTGAAGCGGCTGGGATGAGGATTAGCACCGCAAAATCTGAGGCCATGGTTCTCAGCAGAAAACCGATGGAGTGCCTACTCCGGGTAGGGAATGAGTCCTTACCCCAAGTGAAGGAGTTACCTCGAGTACCTCGGGGTCTTGTTCGTGAGTGAGAGGACATTGGAGCGGCAGATTGACCGGAGAAGCTCTCGATCTTCCGGGCAATTTTCCTTCCTACCCTCACCTATGGTCATGAAGGTTGAGTCATGACCGAAAGAACAAGATCACGGGTACAAGCGGCCGAAATGGGTTTTCTCAGAAGGGTGGCTGGCGTCAGTAGGAGGAGCCAGTTGAGATAGTACGGGCATCTAGTAAGGATGCCCTCTGGGCGCCTCCCATGGGAGGTGTTCCAGGTACGTCCGGCTGGGAGGAGGCCTCGGGGAAGACCCAGGACCAGGTGGAGAGATTATATCTCCACACTTGCCTGGGAACGTCTCGGGATCCCCCAGTCAGTGCTTGCTAATGTGGCTCGGGAAAGAGAAGTGTGGGGTCCCTTGCTGGAGCTGCTGCCCCGCGACCCTACTCCGGAAAAGTGGGAGAATATGGATGGATGGATGGACTTTGCTATAGTGTCCAGACCAGGATGTCAGACTCTGATTCTAGGCTTGAAGCAGCCGTGACGTGTGGCGACGGGTGGTACTGCAGCCGGAAGAACCCAACTACAAAACACATCCCATTCATAAATTCATTATCGGTTGTACTGCTCCGCAAATGTTTTTTTTTCAGGTGCCACATTTGGCTCATATGGTGCTTCAGAATATTCTCTTGGTGGTTATGTACATTCGTTTTTCTAACAATGTCAATAAAGCCAGTTTGTCATGACGTAATAATCATGCGACATAGTCCTAAGCGTGTGCCTGCTGCTGCACGTGCATTTCTCTTGCACGAGCACAACATTGATCCTACTTTTAGTGTAAATGCTAAATATTAAACAAAACATGCCTATAATTATAACAGTACAGTCCACAACAAAAACAAAAATACCTGTTATTTTATGTTGTACTATGCCCACATGCACGAGGCTTGATGTCGGGAACTTCATTGTTGCAATGTAATCTTGTGTTTGTACTGTGCATGCGGCCAAAAAGCCACTACTCTTAATTAGAATTTCGTGCTTCACTCAACTACTTTGTAAGATCGAGCGGCCATTTTCTTCCCTGTATCTATGATGAATATTAGCAATTTGGATTAAACATTAAAATATTTGTATATGACAAACACATTTACACTTTGTAATATATCAAAGCAATTTGAATAAGTACATGTTTATAATCAAAATATTCTACGTCTTGCTCTAGGGGTGCTTACAAACAAGCCCGCCAGCAATCACAAGACCTTTCAGACCACTTTCAGTAGGCTATCCTTCTCCTCATGTTTTTGTTGTGCTCCATTTGGAATCACAAGCACTTGATGCCAGCCACCATGTGGAACCACCAGTTGGCCTGTACGGTCCAGCCCTGCTGCTCGCACACAGCTATCTGCTGGAGGAAGTGTTCCCTGGCCTCCGCCTCACTGCGCTCCTGCTGGAGCGTCTCCCGCAGGTAGCGCATGTCCTCTGCTGCGCTGAGCTCAGGGATGCCGGTCAGCAGCATCAGGGAGAAGAGGGTGACCAGCAGACGAGAATGGGAGCGCAGGGAGAGGTACGCTAGCATACAGTTGTCCTGGAGTGGACAGACAGAATATTAGCGCTGACATTATTTACAAGCACGCATTCATTAAAGCTGAACTGAATACTATTTAATTCAATTCAACTTTATTGTAATTACCACAACGTGCAGGCACGTGAGTAAGGAAATATTAAACTGTGAGTAGAACAGATAAGAATGATATGAATGTTAATATGGTCTTTCCCAGCCTCAGTAAAACCACCAGTATAATATGATACCTATATTTGTTAATGACTCGACGGTAAATATTATTTTGCATGGGATGTGAACCTGTTATAAAAAGCGTTACTATGGTAACAGTCAATGATTTGCTAGTTGGTGACCCCTGCAACTTATCCTATGAAACTTTTAACACATTAACAACTGCACATGTAATGCTACATAGGTCTGTTTTGGTTATTCTTACCCTGAACCGATGGAAGTAAAGGCTTGTGCGATCTTTAACCTTGCCCATGACATAGAGGAAGTCCGGTGTGAGCACAAATGGTACGCGCTCCCTTTTCACACCCAGGAAACGCTTCCTGTTTCCCAGGATATGGCCAAAGTCTATGTGAAACAGGTTCCCTAAGAAGACATGGTGACAGAAATATTATATTAACTATAGCTGACGCATCTGTACTGCATTAGCTGCTGTACACAGTCGGTGCAGAGAGTTTATACTCTGTTTAATGTCTGAAAACTAAAGAAACTAGGCATAAAGCCCACCTTCTATGAATCTACTTGGATCACTCGTGTGTCAGCTTAATATTCACTCATTCATCGTGTTGTGTCGATTTTATTATGTTGATAAACATGACTGGAACTCTTTTATGCAAATGCTTATAATCCATGTGCATTCATTTATTTCAAAGGTCTATGCAATTTAAATATGTGTTAAATTGACTTACTTTACAAGTTTAAACCAAATAAGTAACCTAATATACCTTGCTCTGTGATCATGATGTTGTCATTGTGACGGTCTCCTATACCCAGAACATAGGTGGCCACACAGTAGCCAGCACAGGAGTTCACAAATCTTTCCATAGCCCGGTAGTGCTGGAAACAAGTATAATTTAATATAATACTGATAATTCACTGTGGACATATTAATGTGACAGGGTGCAAAATACATTTTAGTTTATTTAAAGCCTTTTATTGTTAGTGTGATGCTATGCAATAATTGCTCTCTTATGCCCTTCTCTCTGAGATGGACAGATTGTGCGTGACCGCAGGCTAGTTAAATATATAACATCTGCACAGTAGAATGTAGTATGAGCTGAACACTATGGCAAGGAAAACTTAAGTGTCTTTGTGTTTAACAATTACTTTTTGATGTGGTTGTGTATTGTTGTCTTGTATTACTTTCCATCTGTGTTGCTCTGACAACCCATCAATTAGAAATATTAACTAATGTTATTTCTCTGGAAGAAATATGTTTATATATTAGTTATTGAAAACTATAAACCTTTTATCTTATCCTATTATTTCCAAAAAGGATTAGGATTGGATACCATGAATGACTTACAATTTCCTGTAGTGGCCCTTTGCTCTTCAGCCACTCATACAGAGCATCATTTGTAAAGGCTCCAGTGGAGGCTCCTCCATGACTTCTCTGCACAGCAGCTATGGTCACAGCGTCTCTCACAATCTCTATCATACCTGTTGAAGGCAGACGTGAATTCACTGCAATGGCCAGGAAAGGGCATGGAACCTTTATTGTATAATACATACAACATAATGTAATAATACTCTTTATATACACTATGTATGTAGAGCATATACTTTATATATATATACACACACACACTTTATATACTACACAGCTATGGTCGGGCTCTAAACACTTGTCCTGCCTATTGCTGTTTGTGGTGTTTTTTTGTTTTAGAAATGATATGTGGGTATATTGTTGTATGATGATGTACAGTGTGTTGTGAAGAACCATTTCTAAATATGCAGTATATACTGTATATACAGTAATAGCACCTGCATAAAGAGCTCATCATCCCATTGTACAGCTATTACATGTTTGACCCGTATAAAAAAATAAAATACACTTTTTAGAAGGGTCAAAAATGTAATCCAAATTAATACATTGTTCTACATTCTGTTTGGCAGCATTATGTAAACAGCTTGGCTTCAGTACTAATTACAGACTGTATTTAATAGATAGCTAGCAAGTTCTGAATTGACAACAATCAACAACCGCTCCAAAACAAGGGTACCTGTGTTATAACCTGTTGAGATGCAGCCATACGGCACCAGGTTAAGGTCCAGAGATTTCTCCTGCCAGATAGAATCCATCACCACTAATGTCTAGCCAATAAGAGAAGACATGTTAAACACTATTTTAAACCTTTCAGTTGAATTCAGTTGAGTTCAGTTTAGCTATAATATCATTACTCAGCATTTCAATATAGCCTCTTAGCAATATGTTAATGGGAAATTTTAAATGAATGTGTTCCATGTCAGGTGTTAAAAAATAATAATATATTGAATACATTCGGAGGGGAATCGGGGGATGGGGGGGGAGAAACACGTTCTCTGGGATGACACATCCAAAGCTGAGCTCTCAGGTGAGGGGGAAGTTTGTTGCATTCTTGTGTTTGAAACCAAAACAATATTGTTTCTCTAACAGCCACAAAATATTCTCTCCTTAAAAAAGGCTTGGTGAAGCGTTTAATGGAATTGTATCAGTAATACATTCCTCTGAATTAATAGTTTTTATATGGCAATAATGGCAATAATAGCAACAAGGAAATGCTGCTACCTGTAGCACTAGCATGTCCTGCCTGAGGTCGTCACCCTGCTTGAAGATGATGCCGACAGGGGAAACCGGGGTGGGAGAAATCATGGGGCAGAACTCCAGCCACAGAGGCTTCTTCTTAGAAGCCATTACCTTACATCTATCCAGCTGTTGAGGGGAAAATATTGAATGGTGCAGCTGTATTGATGAAACCTTAACTATGGCACACGTCTGAACTTTCAACTAGAGAAGTTGGCAGAAGTAAAAATTATTTTTTTGCCTTAGGTTATGTTCTGTTAAAATGTAATATAAGCCACTTTTTATTTAGCCATAAGTTAAAGTTAAAAGCTAATAGAATAAAAATTATATATATAAAATTAATATATAACATGTAGTATAGTGCATTTAATCAAGTTGATGAACACATACTTTTTGCAGTAGGAAATTATTCCTATGTCTGGTTGGACAACTACCTCAACAACACTACAGTCACAATGTACGACATATACACACTGCACTGACAATTTCATCTTACCAGAATCCGTCCAACTTTGATACGTGGGTCAAATGGCACCAGAAATTCTCCAGGAATGTTACTTTGTTCAAGGAGACTTTGGAGCATTAGGGCAGCTAGGGACACGTCATAACAAAATCACAACAGCACAAGAGGATTACATATCATCACACCATGTAACGTATAGCTTGCTTACTTGCTTACTGGAAGCCCACTTTAGGGCATCTATCCTTACTCATTTAATTAACATTCTACTACTAATATACTGTAATCTGACTTTTTTATCACCATCATATGACCATGTCCATTTATGTTATATAAAACATTTTGGAGTGCACAACATTGTACAGAAGCAATGGGATTGGATACACTTTTCTAATTTACCCTAAAATAATATGTACTAACAACACCACTTATTATATGGGTATATTGAAAGTATATTGAACATATTCTTTTAATTCATTCATACTGGGAAAATGTTGTTCCTGTAAGCAATAAACTGACGTATGTGCTAAGCATCTGAAACCTCATTCACCTGCTATAGAAATGTAAAATGTTCCAGAGCGTTGTACTGTTTTGAAAAACAATCTCTGACTGGATTACACCCATGGCATAAGATATTGAAAAAAAAACAGATTTCCATCTTTTCTGTTTGGCTTGTGATAAAGCGACTGACATTTTCACAAATTTTGCCCATAGTTGTATCACTATGGAGTCAGTGGCACACGTGTTGTTGGTCTCTACTACTAGAGGTGAGGACATGTTTGAGAAACTGCCATGAACAAGCTAGAGCTACTGTAGCGTTTCACAAGTTAAAGTGCAACTTGCAGGTTAACAACCACTGTTAATGTGTAGGAAAGGAGAAGCAGTTTCAGTCGGTGTAATAATGTAGCTTGTGGTCCTTGAATACATTTGTGAATACTCTAATGGTCTTTAATAGAAAAAAATATATATATTTTATTAATTGATATATTTCAAATGTACTTTTTTTAACCAAATAACTCTAGTCATCCCTTATTTTATTGAAGGTAGACTTGTTTATTTGTTAATTACTGTTTTGCAACAATTATTTGTTGTTTTTTGAAGAAAATGTCTATTAATCTAATTTACTGTTTGGCGGAAGGTCAGTTTTGTCAGGGAACATCTTCTTAATCTCGCAAGCAACTTCCTGCAGGGCAACTACAGCCTGGACCTGCTGGGAGAAGCAGTCCATCATAGCCTGACCACAGCCCAGCAGGTAGGCCTCCAGGACTACAGCCATACGCTGGCGGAAGTGTGCACACCCATCCACCTCGCTACGCACATACCAGAAGAAGAAATGACCAATTCTCTTGCTCTGCAGTGGAAAGAGTCTACGTCACTCACTTTTAACTTGATGTCTTAATGTTTATATTTATGAATAAGTGTATCCTCTTCATTTGATTTTTGTACTTACCCGTAGAGCTCTCTGGATGAGGTAGCGAGCCAGGAAACTATCATGATATGGTTCCACTTTAAGTGTCTGTGGGAGCAAGTAACAGCATCATACAGATTTTATGCAACCCCAAAAGTTAGATTTGAAACCCTATACTATTTAAACTATAAACTGAATAATAATTAGTTTTGGGTTAGATTAAGCTCTTAGAATGTGAGAGATGTGTTATATTCTATGTATTATTTATCCAGCACCCAGCTACAACAATTTTGTTAGGTAATTTATTAATTGTTGAAATGAAACACAACTATAATAAGCAAGATGTCTGCAGATATCGTTCAGAAATGCAGGCCTGTTGCTTTAGTCCGGGGACTCCAGAGATATAGCCATCAGGTTTCAGAATAAACTAAATCACTAAATCAATCTGCCTTTGAATTAAGTTGTGGAATTTGTCTTTGTTAAAATGCACTCTAGACAAGATTGTGCTGCGCTCCTGTGATTTGTATGTTTGCATTTTTTTGGAAAAGACAACGAAAAAACGACTTTGTGAAAGGACATGCAAAAACTACCCACCATTTTTTTTTTACTTCTGCCATTTTAACCATCTTGCTTACCTGTACCAGTTGTAGAAGATACTTCAGTACTTCATCATTGGACAGACTCTCAAGTCTCTGAACTGCAAGTCTTCTCACATGCTCATCAGCAAAGTCCACACTTAACAGCTCCAGGGCCACCGATAGGTCCAGTACGCTAGGGTCATTGCATTGATCCACTAGCCAATGGACATCCTCTACGGCATTGCGTTTCAGCCAATTAATTGTGCGTAAAAACTGTGGCAGGCTAGAGGCGTAGTCGTTTAGCACAAATGAGCGTCGGGGAGAAAAGAATTCTCCTGTTGAGAGAAGGGGTGAAGCAGTGTTGCAGCTTAGGGACAACCTTTTCAGAGGCAGTGAGGGGGATTGAATGACAGATGGAGAACATTCTTCATCAGGTGAAGGCGAGTGGACAGTTGAAAGACATGAGGGTGTTGACTGATTGGTTGTTGTCGATGAGATATGGATAGAATCAGGCGAGGAAGACAAGTCAGTCGAAGGGCCGCAGGGTCCTGAACTTGAGTGCTGCCATGACACTGCAGGAGATGTTTGGGAGTATGAGGTGAGCTGGCTTGGAGTGCTTGGAGGCATGTGTGTTCCAGATGAGGTCATTCCATTAGGATGGACCACAGGGAAGCTGTAGCGGTCTAGGAAAATGCTAATGGCCATAGACTGGGCTGTGTCAGGGTTTGTGGAAGTGGACAGCTTCTTGGCTGCCTGGTATGTGAATATCTCCTCCTCTAGCTCTTGATAGGGCCACATGTGGAGGGTGTGAGGGCCTTGGCTAAGCAGAGACCTGCAGAAGTGGATTTAAAGTTGAGTTCACTAACCAGTGTAATAATGATATAACTAAATTATTTAAATCAGAATATATATTATATATGTAGATTATATATTTAATTATTGGCAAACATCAAGCCTATTTGAAATATAATTGATGTGTGTGAGTGTGTGTGTGTGTATGTATGATACCACTAAATACATTTGAGTACTTTTAGTCTAGTCGCGCAGAGCCAGCCTTAACTTACATAAAGTCTGGGACAGCATATTTTGATTTACATGCATAACAATTAACTACATAACCTATTTTCCAAAGCAGACTTTATTTTGGGAAACTCAATCAGATGAGTCTGGCTGTTTGGAGGTCTTACTAAAAACTGCTAGAAAAGTAAAGATATGAAAGTAATATTACATATACAGTACAGTACTGTCTTGTTATTGTGAGTGACAGTTCTAACAGCCAATGAAAATCTACTACTGATAGTGTTGAAATGCTTACAAGGGCTTATTTATCAGACATTCAGAAGGAGTTAGTGCTAATAACCGGAAGATGCTGAAACTAACTTCATGAAACTGAACAGTGCTAAAAATGTACAAATAAAAGTAAAAATTAACATTAACACTAACCTGTGGTCTATGAGAAGAAGGTTCACAAAATAAAGGACCTTCCCCTTCATTTTAAACTGGTATTCTGGTGTCTTGTTGACTGTGGGAGATGATGTTTTGGTGTCTTTGCTTGCAGGAGTATTCTCATTACCACTGGCAATGACAGTGAGGCCCAGCTTGGCTCCACGTGGCAATTCACTGAGGAGAAAGTCAAACTCTAGCCATTCATTCCAAAGTACTTCGTCTGTGAAGGCTTTGGCAGTGGAGCAGACTGAAGACAGAACATTGTTGCCATAAAGTATAGATACTTCCACATAGACTGATTGGGGAGCTTTACTAGGCATAATTGGGATGTCAAATCCAAGTAGTTTTACTCTGAAACATCTGTTGCAGTCCCACAATGATATCAGAACGATGTCATCCAAATCCTTCCCCTCAAGGCGAAGATCCTCGTGGGAGCTGGACTGGCCAGTGAAGCCGTCAACGAATGGCCAGTCTGCTACCTTGACTGCATCTTGGGCAAGTTGTGCCAAAGGCACCACCGACAAGTGGAGCTCTATGTTGTTTTTCAGGCACTGTCGAACCCATAGGAAGTCTCTGAGGGGAAATTCCCCAGACAGAAACTCCTCCCGCCCTGTGACTCTTAGCACCACATCAGAATCATATGTACTACATCCTTGATCAGCCATAACCCTTTGGAAGACTTTTAAAAGAATGTATGGTGTTGTGTTGAGGTCGACCTTCGTAGTGAAGCTGATCTGGTTTAAAAAGGTGAGGGTAACATTGAACTTTCGCTCCAGATAATCCTGAAGATCTTTTGGCAGGGGGGTAGAGGTAGTCCAAGGCTCGGTGGCGTACCACTTCACATTCCTATTCTTCAGCTCTTGTCGACGCAGAAATGCCATTTTTCTTCGTGTGAAATTGAGCTCCCCGAGACGGTCAGAGGTGTCCTTTTCGAGATCGTGACCAATCAGATAAACAAGGCTCTGCTTCTGTTTTGACCTTTGTCCTGAATTGTCCACCAGTGGTGTTGTCACCACTATCTTGGCGGTCAGGTGTCCTTCGGAATCTCTGAACCACGGGATGTCCAGCGTCTTAATGACCTGACAGTCATCATAGATCTCATAAAAGTCTCCCCCCTTGGCATAGAGCAGAATATACTTCTCTGGGTCGAGTATTGCCAATGGTTGAGGGTGTTTTTTCTGCTCCTGAGCCTGCAGACACAAGCCAAATAAGAGCTACTGGTTAGGTGTACAGTACGTTATTCCATATCGGTATAGTAGACACTGTGGGCCATAGTTTCCCGATCAAGGCGCATACGGAAGTGAATAGCACAAGGTCACGCTGCAAATGTATCTAAGATTAAATTTTCACTGAGATTACAGTCTGGAAACCTAATTAGTTTAGGTGCTTTTATTGTCACATACATGCAGCAAAATTCATCCTCTGCATTTAACCCATCCCTCAAGGGAGCAATGGGCAGCCGCTGTGCAGCGCACAGGGACCAACTCCTGGTTGAAACCAGTGACACTGGTCTGATGGCACTGACTGGAAAGGGAACCTGACATGTTGTTTGATAGTGCGGGAAACCGGAGCACCCGGAGGAAACCCACTCAGACACGGGGAGAACATGCAAACCACACAGAAAGGCCGGGAGCTCGGGGACTACTACACATCAACTGTGACTGCGTTAAGACATGGCTTGACCAGGCAGAGATGCTAGTACAATATTTGGTTCTATTTAACACCAAACTAGCATTACGCCACTTGATTTTACACATCCTCTACTGCTCCCTCTACACACGCCAGTTTATAACGCCCAACATCTTCGCCTCCTCTTCGTCACCAGTGTTGCTATCGTAGCACACTTGGAATATTAATAATTTAGGGACACCGTGCATTGGTCACGTTGGGTTATGGTGAGTACATTCAGGCCAAATACATTTATACATACACATTTGGTCTCACTTTTGTTCAGCAGGTGTGATGGCTGTGTTTGTGAGAAGGAATGGGTGCGGGAGGGGTTTGGGTTTGTTCATTTACATGTGCTGTCATCTAATGTGAAACAAGGAATTCTCCAAGATGAGTAATTCATATATAAATAAATCAGACGTGTGCTGGTTAGTAAACTTTGTTACCACAGTTTTCAACAACAAGACATTCATGAATAAGGCATGACTAGAGTTTTACTAAAAGTACTATTACTTTGATACATTTTTACTTAAGTAAAAGTAAAATTACAGGTGGAAAAATCTACTCAAGTAAAAGTAAAAAGTAGCTCATTTAAAATGTACTCTTACTTTTTAACAGTGGACGGGGGTCTCGCCTGTGCAGGGCTCTATACTTACTTTTTTCCCTAAATTAAATGTGTTACGTGTTAATCTCTATTGGGCTGACAGGATACATTATTATGATCATGTTTGACCTTGCATAATCTGTAATGAGGTTTGCTCAAAATCGTTACATGGTCACATTGGCTAGGAGAGACCAGGGTTGGTTGTCATAGGAGTTGGTTGTCACAGAGCTTATTACAGCCAATCCTGCTGTGTAACATGTTTTTTTGTATGAGTTAAGTTTTATTGTCAGTATGTATAGAGAGCTAACTATCTTGGCATAAGGGAATAATTTCATAATTTGATGAGTAAATATTTACTTTTGTATAAAATCCCTTCTGTAGCTTTGTACATTTAGACAACCACTTTCTCAGAGTGTATTGTATGGCTTATTACGTCAAGTTAAAACATATTACACTCATATAAACAATATTAATTTATACCCAAGACCTTAAGCTTTTGACCAATACTGAAATGATTCTTCTGTAACTTACTGGTGCTGAGAAATACTGGCAAGAGTAAAAAGTGTGACAACCATCCCCGGGCTCCCCTACTGTATAGATTTGTTTACACTTCATTAATGTTATAGGCTATTCTACAGAAGGCTTAACCTGACATGCCAGATTAATTGTTGTCACAACTCCATCTGGGGAACCATACATTGAAACTGTTGTTTGTAAAGAGCAGGTAGCCTACTTTCAAAGAAATACTTTGCCGTTGACTGGGTAAACCATCTGATCGTTGTCGCTGTCAGCAAACCACACACGTATAGCTATCAGACGCTGATTGCTGATTGGAAAGTTCAGTTGCTACACACATTCAAAATGATTCCTAGACTTTTCCAGAATTAAACTGAACTGTAGCACTATATACCTTTTATAAAGGAGCATAACCTAGATAGTCCATGCTGCATACACACACAACATGCAATATACTGTACATTCAAACAGTAGGCGGTTAACTACCTGCATGCAGATACGGAGTCGCAGATGGTAGACACTACACTGAGCAGCAAGAGTCACCGTCACATCTGGAACCATGACCTCCAAACTATTGTCACAGTAAGACTTTGGAGGACCGGGGCCAGGGTAGAATTTACACATGAATATCAGGCTGTTCTCAGGCCAGTTTGAGAACCGCATCTTGGATGGAAGCTCAGCAGTATGCTGTCTGACAGCCTGGTCCAGGGACACTTCAAAATCCATTCAATCTAAGACAGCTTGTGACACAAAGAATCATTTAGGAAAAGAAAAAAACATTGATTTAAACATTGATCTATAAAATACATTTAAAATATTTAAACATTTGTGTCCAGAATTCTCCTTGTCGTTAAAACTGGCATAACATAAACTGCATACAATACACACAAAACTAAATACATTGTTGTTTTCTTTTGAAACTCCAAGCATGCTTGCCACACCTCTCTACTCCTCCCCTGGCACCCCTAACCTAACACAAATAACGACCACTCCCCAACACACTTTATTTCAAACAATGAAACGAGCATTTTTAGTTTTGGTGTTGTTAATGCAGAAGTAATGGCAGAGAGTGTGTGTTAACTGAAATCTATGCTGTATATCTGATACTCTTAAATACAGTACAGAAAATGACATGTTAAAATCCCAATGGGATGAGAATATTGCTAAAACTTACCTAGACAGACAAACCTGTGTTCTCGTGCATATATCTTATTGAGTCTGGCTGTGAAATTATTGTCACGCTGTTCCTTTTTTTTTTCATGTTCCAATGTACTTCCTCATTCTTTGTTTTCATGACACCTTTCTGTCAACAGTGTAGCTTTTACCGGCATAGTAAGTGGTTTGGCCTTGTTTGTTGTTCCTGTAAATCACTGCAGTTTACTGTTAACTGATCATGTTGAAACAGGTGAACAGTTTTACGCTATACTTTCTAACAATAATATAAAGTTATTAAAGGTCTAAGCTTTATTATCATCATTTCAGTATTTATTTGGTAGAAGGACTGATAAGTGCCCTAAAATTTGCACCATTCATTGTACTATTCTCTTTGTGGCAATTTGGCAGACAAGCAAATGGATCAAACAGCTCAGCTGACAGAAATGTGTTTAACCTGTTTTACTTGTTCAACATTCTTCACTGATGCAACTGAAAATACAGAACAGAACAAATTAAATAATACATTAATTCATTAAAAAGTGAATCGTTAACAATTAAGTAAATGTAACACAAATATTGCTGTCCATATTTGAAATTTTTTAAAATTTCTATACTATATATATTTATATATTTTAATTTTTAACTATAAATTACAATTGACTATTTTGTCCTGCATTTATTTATTTATTTCAGGATGATTATGTTCTGTGCGCTATCAAATCTGTTGTGTGTCAAATAAATACATTAATCAGCGAATGGCAGTGGGATACGGTCAACAAGATACAGTATAAGCTACTAGGTCAGAGGATGCTAGTGGTTCCACACACTCGTTTCAAGTCCAGAGGGGACTGGCCTTTTCAAGCAATGGCACCCAGGCTGTGGAATGCACTGCCTCCTTCTTTACGCTGTTTGTCTTCTGTTGACACTTTCAAAATGAAGTTGACACTGTGATTCAAACAGGATTTTAATTAGACTAAGGTTGTTATGGCTTATTTATGTCTTTTTATTTTTATGTCTTATTTGATGTTTTTTATTTTTATGTGAAGCACTTTCTACATGTGATTTCTGCCTGTGTTAGGTGCTATATAAATAAATTGTATTTACTTACTTACTTACTGCTTACTTACTATCTATGGGAAACAAGCCCTACGAAACGCCACAACGTCATCCACAATTGCCACACCATCCGTTCTCAATGTTTCACCCAAGTGACAACCTCCAGTACGGAAAAATTAATCTTTGAATGTTTAAGTTTGATTTGAAAGTTTGACTGAAGGTATATAATAATGTACTGTATGTATAAATACTGCAAAATAACAAATTAGACTGTGTCAAATGTTCTTTCAGACTTTTTCTCTTATTGTTTTGGAGTGTAAACATACCCCATATTTTGTGCAAGCTGCAAAGGTTTTCAAAAAACCCTTACTGGCTGCATTAACTGGAAAACCACTTAATCTCAAGATAAAAGGTGCAAGATATGGTGGATAGAGAGGGTAATTTTGGCTTTCTCTAAAGAATCACAATAGTGGATAACAGTAGGCCCAAGCGACCATGTGCTTTTTGTTGCTCAAATATTTTTATGTTTGAAAAATTTTGTCAAAACATTCTTGATACTTCTAAATAAACATATACGCTCCACAGAATATATTAGCATACTTCTGCCACCAAGGTAGATGTAACTGTCAGTCTGGTGTTTGTCTCTTGTTGTTTTTGGATAATGTGGTTTCCGGTGAGAAGATAGCAGGTTCTATGTGGACATGCCAAAGGAGGAGGGAGGGGGGGATGAAAAGTAGGAGGTTTTATTTCAGCAACTTACAAGTAAGTTAAGTTAATGAGCCAGTTTGAGATCGTATCAGATCCATACACCCTCTTACAATGTGCATATAAAATCTTTCTGCATTAATGGTGCACTCACAGATGTGTAAGTTGCCCAAGCTATCAAAATTTAAATAACTTAACAGAGGCTGGCTTTTGTTTAATTTCAAATCAGTCTGGGAAGCTTCGGAGTCATTTTGAATGTGTCGGAGTAAAAACTGAACTTTCTAATCAGCATTGTGTATATAGCTATGCGGGCCTGGTTTACCAATCAGCGTCGAGTTCATAGCTATACAGGCGTGGTTTAGGTGTGCCGACCATGGTGCCGACAGCGAAAAGACCAGATGGTTCATCCAATTAACTGTCAAGTATTTTTTGAAAAGTACAGCCATTCACAAACAATTTCAATGTATGGCTCCCCAGATGGATTTGTGACAGCAATTCCTCTGGCATGTCAGGTTAGTATTTTAGAAGTTGGCGACACAGCTCTCATATAGTCAAAAGATTGTGGTCGTAACTGGTCACCTTTATTACATTCTAGTTTCTACTGTAAAACAAGCGCACACACGCGCGCATGCCCGCGCAATGGGCACATCGGTGAGATAGGCCACACAACACCACCTTATCCGTAATTCATAATTTACTTGTATAAGTCCACAAATGCATATCTGCTTCACAAGACAGAATACACCGTTTGTGAAGAGGCATAATTAAAAAATACAAATAGAATTCGGGGATAAAAAAATATATATATAGGCCACTCCCTTCTGTGCAGTACAGTGCAGTGTGAGTCAAGGAAAAGGATTATCATGCACTTCCAATTTCCGCGTTCTCACAGAGAAGTGTATAGACACAATGACCAAATCCTCTACATGCTCCCGAAAGGACCATTTGTCAGCATATCTTTCGTTCAGAATGGATAGGCGTAGATTTTCCTCAGTATTTTGAAAACGTGTAGGCCTATATTGTTCTTGACAGCTTCAATATGATTACAAAACTCATCCCAAACTAATTATATATTATGTTGTGAATGTGCAGACAGTTTTGAACATGAGCATCTGATGTATTAAAGTCAATCGGTAAATTAAATGTAATAAACACATATTTAAAATGATTAATTAATTAAACAATATGTAGAACAAAAGAGTACATTATTTCTGTTGACAGCAAGGATAATCAATAAAAGATGACATAAGAGAATTCATAAGCAATACATAATGTTTGATACCCATACTACTCATTTTATATATTTTGAACATCCCAGGGTTCCTGTATTTCATGTTTTTCTTTAAACATCTCCACTATAAATTGATGCAGAAAAGGCTGAAATTGTTGCAGAAAAATATTCACCAGAATGCAGGAAAATGAAGTGTTTAACCCTAATAAGTTACTGGGGGAGGACATCTTATATTAGCAACTCTCACACCCTTGTGTCACACGCGCTTGTAGCTTGACCCTTTACATGTGTCCTACTCGCTCATCCTCACATGGGGAAATTTATATTATGATGTTATTCTTCCTCCCTGAAAACATTTCTCGCGCATTGTACTTCCCCGTTAACCAAGTGACCGTTCGGTCTGTCCTGTAGGCATGCTACCGGCCGAACCACCAATGGAGTGAGAGGTATGGTTATTATTACTCGGCCACGCGGTCCTGTCTTCCTCCAGAAAAGCCACGGAAGAGCGCGGCGGATCTCCAGATTCCTGAGTCCGAAGATAAGCGGGTTGATGCAGGGCGGAATGATCAGCATGACCAGCAGAGACACGTGCATTACGGCTGCGGTCTGCGACGGCAGCGTGGACTGGTTGAGGTCGCCGAACACGGTCGCGCTGTTGTTGATGGGGAGCGCGTACAACGAGGCCACCATCGCATTCGTACCCTCCAGCTCCCAGAGCGCGTCCAACAAAACCTTGAGGAAAATGGGAAGCAGCTGCAACAGCAGCATGCCACAGTAGAACAGCACGGTGCCGCGCGCCTTGATATTTACCACGTTGAATGGCACGACAGTGTTGCGCGCAACCTGGTACATCCGCACGTACGAGAACGCGTACACGAGCAGGCAGACGATCAGTACCAGTGTGCCTGTGAGTTTGCGGAACACTGCAGCGGCTCGCGGGAACCCAAGGTGCCGCTCCATCGTGTCGCGCTCGCATAACAGTCCAGTGGTGAGGTGTGTCGCCCCGGGCGCTTCATGCCCAGCCGCGACCAGCATGATGTTAGTGAAGCCGATGACCACAGAGAGCGTCCAGTTGACGCTAACGGCAAGACACAGTCACGTTGGTGTGAGGATGGCAAGGTAGCGGATGGCTTGGCATATGTACAGGTAGCGCTCGAACGCCATCCACATGATTGTGAAAAGGCTGCAGAAGATGCTCATGGTGCCCAAAACGTACTGCGCGTAACACCACACATTGAAGTCCATAGTCTGCTGCTGGACTAGAGAGTAAATGACAGACGGGCCAATGGTAACTGTCTGGATGAGGTCGCTGTATAAGGTTCTTGAGGAGGGCGAAGCGCGGCTGCCATGGGAGATCTTCAGAGAGCCTCAACACGAACAGAGTGAATCCGTTGATAAGGAGCGACAGAAGCGTCAGTGCCACAAAGAGGCATACGAGAGCCGGTCTGGCTTTGCCATGTGGTATGAGAGGCAGTCGACGTCCAGGGGGTGCCTGGAGAAAGGCTCCTCGGACTGGTCCTCTCCCCCGTGGAACCAAACGCACTGGTCCGACAGGTTTTGTTGATCTTCGATCATCTTGACCAGACTATGCGCGCTCCTCGATCTGACATGAACATCTGGAGAGCGGTCGTCCGTTGTAGGCATATGTTAAGACGGTTTAAAATAATGTAAAGGCTGTTCTCTGATACATCTGTGGGTTGTATAAAATAAAATAAATACTACCAAGAGCTACTGTCCAGCACCTCCTCACCTGTTTGACATTTTGTATATGTTAAAGTTTGCGTTCATGAATATGAGAGAGAGAGAGAGAGAGAGAGAGAGAGAGAGAGAGAGAGAGAGAGAGAGAGAGAGAGAAATAATTTACTGTAAAGTTAGACAATTAAGTGCAGTCAGGTTTTCAGGTGAAATATTGCTGATTTTTGATAACTCCACCAAAACAAACTGCTCTTTCGTCGAAGCCATATAGGGTGCCTGGTGTAATCGATCCCCACCTTTAAGTATAAATTGTGCATTGTAACTTTAACTTTCGGTTCTAAGTCAGACTTAGTGATGCATTTGCAACCCTGCAGGTAAACCGGGGTAATACAACAAATCATTTGAAAAGCAGTATAATGTTCTAGCAGCAATAATCAATTTAACATCAATCACAGCCTATAATTAAGGGTAAGTAAGGCATAACAAAAACAAAATAAGTAACTTAAGACTATTATTTTATTACTGGATATTTTACACATTTTACAATTAATATAATTTCAAATTCATTGTACTTTGTAGCAGCCAATAATGTAATAACTACCAATAATTAAATAAATGCTAATAATAAATAACAATGATAAAGAATTTGTCTTGACATAGTGTAGACCTTAATTACATTATTCATTGTGAGCATTGCTCAAAATTAAGTTACTGCTCATTCAGCTAAGTCTTATTAAAGATGAAAATGTTATGAACATGTTTAATTGCACACATGGTTTTTAAATAAGTCACCTTAAAATGGAGGCAGTAAAATAGCTGTATTAGCTGCACATTGGGATGGATACAATGACCTCGTTGTGTTTATCAGGACCCCACATTCCAGTTCCACTATTTATTAAGGCACAGAGATGTATAGGGCATAACAGGTATTGTTAGGTGATGTTAAAGGAAGGAGTGGTTTGCTGTAAACAAATGATGCAAGAGTTAGTGTAAATTCAAATAATAGGTAAATTATAGTCACCAACCTCAATTATTTCAATTTAAACACAACAATATAAAGTTATTCTTATTAAGTATATAAGTATAGGTATTGTGAGCAGAGAGAAGAGAATAAGAGATCAATGTGATTTATACATTTGTAAAGTGCATTTTTATACACTTTTGTTAAAATAGGATTACTCGCTATTAGAAGGTATGCTACAACACAGGCAGCAATAAACTCAGATTTGATCAAATACTTTTTTGGGCCCCTCTTTCCCTGGTCGGCACACCCAGCAGGGGGTCCTTGACAGACATCCATATCTGCACGTTAGGTTACACCATGCATGTTTCTATGTTCAGATGTTGGTATCTTGTTCGTTTGATCACAATGCTCTCGGCTGCCGGTCTAGGCCGCACGTGACAGCTTGTGAGTTACAGAGGCGAAAGGGGAAACAATTATCTTAGCACAGGGGGCTGAAAATAAAACGTATTTACACATCGATGACTTGGTTACAGAGCTAAGTAGCTCCAAATATCAGAAGATATCTTGTGAATACCTGTGGGTATGTACAGTAACCTATATGTATTTAGGAATACATTTTATAATGACAGTAAAGGTCTTCTGAAAACGCACCCCCGATTATATTTATAACATACAGTACCTCTGAGTAAAGTGTTCGATTAGCCTATATAATAACTCTCAATTCTTAATTTTAATTATCAAGAAAAATATTAACAATTAATTATTTAATCTTAGTTAAAAAATCCCGTCTGTCTTAAAGTTTCTGGAAGCTGCCCGTTTTGCGCGTGCCCCCGTCCGTCTTTGAATGAAGGACACAGGCACCGCACACCCGCTCTAGCCTGCTTGGATTATAAGTCGCAGCAGCAGTGCATCAGTCTGACTCTGTTTTACTGTCATGACTCCTGGACAATATGTGGATGGCTGTGGCTGCATTGACCGCAGCCATGTCTCCTGGGTTGGGGTAGCGCAGCTATATATAATAAGCCTACACCCAATGGTGATTGGTTACCTGAAAAAAAGCTGCAGGGATGACACCAGCACCTTTCTGAAAAGTTTAGATATTTTTAACTAGAAGCATTCAGATCGCCGCACAAAAAAGTCGGAGCGCTCTGAAAAAAGACTCTGGGTGCAGAGCTTTTTCTCTGTCTCGGCTGCATGCGGCCACACACACTCTATCGGGACCAATTGAAAAAAGACGCTGGCACTCAGAAAAAAGCCCTATGTGGACACTGGGCACGGGGCCTATTACGACTTTGCACTACAGCTCCAGCCTGTCAAAAGTTGGGGGTGCTGCAGCCCCCTCAGCACCCACCTTTACGCGCCTATGCCTACACCCAATGGTTGTTGAGCGGACCTGGTCGTAGTACAATGACACATCCTCAAACCTGGGAAAAATCTTGTGTGGCTTCTGTCAATACATCATACTTACACGTACTAAATGTATCACATTTCTACAATGTGTATTTACTGCACAATGTGATACATTTTCTTCAATGTATAATTGCTCATTCTTGTTGCCCTATGGACACCTATTGCATCCTAACCGTCCTGGAAGGGTTTTTAAGGGAAGGGGAGGAGCAGTTTAAGGGCCGTTGTTGGTTTTCATGTGAAATATGGGCTGTACAGACCTTTGAGACTGCAATGGGATTAAGGGCAGTATAAATAATCTTGACTTGACGTGTGTGTGTGTGTGGGGAGAGACTGACCTCTGAAATCCTACCGCATTCCAGTTTCCCCAGATTTACATGCAGATCTCTTTAAATTGTCTCTCTCAATCTCTCACTCGTCTCTCCCTCGCAGTGGCCAGGGTGCCAGTTGGTGCTGTCAGTCAAGCGGCGGGTCAACGGACACTTGAAGAATCTATGAGGAGGTGACATCATGTGTCCCAGAGAGGAGCGGTGTGTTCTGGGAGATCGGGGGAGTGATGGAGTTGTTCAAAAGTTGAAGACAGGTAGGGGTGAGAATTAGGAGAGGACACGTAATAGTGGGAATAGAATGGTTGGGAAAAGGGGATAAAGTTTAACAATGTGAAGAAGAAGGCGCGACTAGGATTTACATGTATGACATTTTGCAGATGCTTTGTCAATAGTTGGACAGGTCATACACCAGCAATCGTAAGCAAGCAATATCATATTAAAATAGTTACAGCACCTTGTCATCGTGACTACTACCCTGTCAATATCTTCAAATCATCAAACAAAATAGCTAAAGGCCTAAATAATACAAATAATAAGAGTTCTAGGAGGTGCATAGGTTGCTAGTGGAGGCACCAAGGTGGATTGTGAAGAGGTGTGTCTTGAGCCTCTTGAGGAGATGGACTGTTTCTGCAGTCCTGGCTTGCTGGAAGCTCGTTCCACCACTGTGGTGCAGTAGTGGACTGAAAACATTTGAGACTTTGTCGAGCGAGTCTTTAGACCTCGTAACGACAGTTGTGCCAGCCAGCCAGGTGGCAGAACGAAGTGCTCATATGGCACCAGTTTCTTGAATCGGATGCGTGCTGAACTTGGGAGCCAGTGAAGTTCTCGGAAGAAGGGGGTTACATGTGAGGACTTAGATTGATTGAATACCAGGCGGGTTGCAGCATTTTGAAGGGTCAGAGAGCACGCTAGTCCGGTTATTAGAGAGATGCAGTAGTCCAGGCGTAAAATCACTAGAGCTTGGACCAGGCCTTATTCTTCTGATGTTAGAGTGAGAACCTGCAGGCAGCTGTTGCAGCAGTGTTTGCTATGCATGTTAGTTGTCCAGGATGACTCAGACATCCTTTACAGTAGGAGAGGAGGAACTTCCCAAGGGTGACAGATGGTCCACTTGAGGACTGTCTATTGCTGGGAAGTGTAGCTCAGTTTTGTCTAGGTTGAGTTTGAGGTGTAGACATCCAGGCACTTATGTCAGTGAGACATTCAGAGATTCTAGTTGAGATCTGTTTGTCAGATGGAGGGAAGAAGAGTTCATGTATAAGGGACTGACTGATTTTTATTTTATTTTATTTGAATAGACAGCATAGATACAAGGGACTGATTGTGATGTTGCTTTAGCCGGAGGTGGGTTGTTATCTTAGATTCTGACATAGAATTCCATCAAGAGGGGGTGGTTTCTTTCATGTCAGAAGTCAAAAATTCAGAGTTCCGACATTGCCTATAATGCTTGAAGGCAGCATTATAGTCCAGTGACACAACAACAACTTGTTTGATGTTAACTTTCAAAACACCAGCGCAAGTTGATAATCAGATGATTGGTAGCCTCATTAGACCATCCTGATCTTTCTAGCTCAGATTAAATGTTGCTGCAAGAATCAGTCTGTAACTGTCACGCTGGGATGGTGGTGAGGCGAGTGCAAGCGAATGAAAACAAAAGGTAAAACAACCAAGAGGTCGTACGCTCAACGAG
>JAODUK010023890.1:0-24677 GCA_027564635.1 Typhlichthys eigenmanni
ATGGTCAGAAAGGTCAATCTCAATCAATTTGTTTCTTCAGACGTCAATCATCCAATCCACCAAACGACCAAACAAGACCAAACAAGAGTCAACAGCAAAGAAAAGCTGTTTGGCATTCTCTGAGAAGATTTGGCAAATCTTTCATGGGTGCAACCCACATACTCTGCTGCTCATCCCACAAATGCATGTTCCTTACAAACGTGGCACCAATTAAAAAAGAAATAATTAGGCTTTTTAATGCTATATGAAGTATTGCCAAGAAGCATTGTTAGAATAAAGACACACAAATGTCCTTACATTAGTGTTATGTTAAATGTATATATGTATATATATATACACAGTGTATATATACATATATATATTTATATTTATATATACATACATATACACACACATACAGACACACACACACACACACGCAGCAGGATGTTTTTACACACATCTAATGTTTAACTGTTGCTGCTGTTCCAGGCTTTAAACTATCGCTACCCAGTTGGAACAAAGTAAGCAGTTCCCATAGCAGAAACGTGATAGTGATGCTGTTACATACAGCACTTTCAAGCCCTGTTCAACTGCACATAATCACAGTGGGATGCTAAAATGGCTTTTTAATTATCAGTGAACTGTCGGCATCAATCTCGTTCCTCTTCAGCGGAAGTGGATTTAACGGTTCGCACGATCTCTCTCTTCGTTACAGAGCATACAGAGTGTGTGTGTGTGTGTGTGTGTGAGAGAGAGAGAGAGAGAGAGAG
Organism: Typhlichthys eigenmanni; assembly: GCA_027564635.1. Lineage (NCBI taxonomy): Eukaryota > Metazoa > Chordata > Actinopteri > Percopsiformes > Amblyopsidae > Typhlichthys > Typhlichthys eigenmanni. The sequence goes on from JAODUK010023890.1 coordinate 753, forward strand.
AGAGAGCTTTGTATATATGCATGGATGCGTATATACCACATCTGGGAGTGAATGATAAGGCTTGAGACGAGCGATGGCTGCCTTGTTACATAAATCAGAACAGGCTACGGAGATTGTGTGTGTGTGTTTGCGTGTGTGCGTGTGTGTGTTTGCGTGCGTGCACGTGTGTGTGTAGACATAGATATACAATAAACACTGGTTTGTCACCATCGACATAACTCTAATTAAACTGCGATGTGTTTATAAAAAAAAATAATAATAATAATGAGACCATCATTTATTCAACAGTAAACATGTTGCTGCATATGATTGGCTCAGATTTGGGCCAGGTGACATCACTTAATATGGCACTGATAGTTGACGTCCACCTCACACAATATTTGAGCCGCTCGAGCCGCACTGACCTAATAACACGCAAACAAACATCTACCTATTATGCTGCATTCAGTGTGTGTGTGTGTGTACAGTACATGCTGACCTAATAACACGCACACAAACATCTACCTATTATGCTGCATTCAGTGTGTGTGTGCGTGCACGTGCGTGTGTGTGTGTGTGTGTGTGTGTACAGCCACACTGACCTAATAACACGCACACAAACATCTACCTATTATGCTGCATTCAGTGTGTGTGTGCGTGCATGTGCGTGTGTGTGTACAGTACATGCTGACCTTGAGGCTCTGAACACCTGCTGGTGTGGAACATTGCAGGTGAGGACAGCCCAGCTCCTCAGATACATCAGACCAATCAGCTTCAAGACATTAAAGGCAGGAAGACAGGGAGAGAAAAATGCTCCCATCCTACGGGAAACGCACACACACACACACACACACACACACACACACACAGGGGTCAGCTCACCCCACATTACAGTGAGCAGCTCAGGGTTCCAGCTCATTGTGTCCATCGGCACAAGATGACATTTCAGAAATGAGTTTAGGAAATACAGGCAGCCCCGCCACAGAGGTCTAATGGAGAGATTACAGTGGGGCTGACACCCCCTACAGCAGGGTCACAAGTGCTGCTTAGGCTATTAACGGAGAGCTCCACTGCACCACAGGGAGAACTACACCCTCCCGTCAACATGGAGCACACATGTACTGTATTTGTAGCTGGCTGACTTACCAGATCATCCCTTGATTGTAAATCAGGTGTAGCACATTCTCGGCTATTTTAAATTCTCCGTATTCAGGCTGGGGAAAAAGGATGAGAAATAATATATCAGTTTACCTAGTTATAATCAAGAGTAGAACGCTAGACAGGACTTGTGAGCTTACTGATTAACTTTGCAACCAGGTAATTTAGGTTTTGACGCAAAGCTACTTACAATGCAGCAGATTAAGGGTTAAGTATCTTGCCCAAGGGTACCGGTGGGGAGGCCAACTTTGTGGGCTTGAGCCCCAAACCTTTCAACTGGGAGTGAAACACCCAAATGACTAGACTTAGGTTTAAGTTACTCAAACTAATTTACAGTACACGAAGTACATATATACAGGTATACTGACTATTTTGATGTACTGTATTGTACTGTATTGATAAAATATATAGATTTCATTGATCTGCACCATCGTGATGAAAAGAGAGCTGAGCCGCCTCCCTTGGGAGGTGTTCCAGGCTCGTCCAGCTGGGAGGAGGCCTCGAGAAAGACCCAGGACTAGGTGCAGAGATTATATCTCCACACTGGCCTGGGAACGTCTCGGGGTCCCCCAGTCAGAGCTTTCTAATGTGGCTCGGGAAAGGGAGGTTTGGGGTCCCCTGCTGGAGCTGCTGCCCCCGCGAGCTGACTCAGGATAAGCGGATGAAGATGGATGGATGGATGTATTTAATTGATCTTATTATCGTTTTTTTTTATTCTGAAGAGAGACCTGAGTACACATTTCCGTTCCCTGTCATGTATTAACATGTTCTGGGGATGAAAATACAATAATAATAATAATAATAATAATCATAATAATAATAATCTTTATTTGTATAGCACTTTTCATACAGAATTGCAGCTCAAAGTGCTTTACAGAGAGGGAATAAATGCACAATCGTGCTTCCCATAAACAAATACAGAAATGCAGAAAAACAACATTAATAAAAACGGTTAAAGGAATCAGGTTAAAAAAAATGTAACAGATGCATAAGGCAATTCCCTGATCCTTTTTGTTGCTATGTCAGAATGTCAGCACCATGTGTATAGCACCGTGCTAATTTAGTGGAAGAAGTGCCAGATGTTTATTCCAGTAGCAGTTATTAGTTATCATGTCTTTTATGGACGGTTATATCCCCTTGTACCCACTAACCTCAGTGTAGGAATGACCAAGACTCCCTCGTACGCATAAAGGGTGCTGTATAGCCTCAGATATACAGACCCTGCATGTATATTCACCTAACAACTACAGACTATTAGACTATGCTTGTTCGGTGGGATTGATACACAGACAATGAGACAATCCAGTGTTACTATACGTAATCTGTCTCTGTGATCACCGTTACAAACGGGCCACAGGTCTTTTTCCCACCGCAAAAACACAGGTACAGCGTCTGAGCCTCCATGAGGTCTTTATTTTTTGGCAACATAGGTGTGTAAGAATGGTTAAATGAATACCATGAAAATACATAATATGATACTGAAATGACATAACAAATAAAATAATATAACAGCAGACTAAGATAAACAACAGACACGTGCACCATTTTCTGTAGCAGTTTAGCAGAGCAGTGCTGTTACGTACTAATTAGAATACATTTTTTTTTTTAAAGATATTTATTGAGTCGGATTCCTTGCTAGCTATATGTAGCGTGTTCATATAAATTACCTTGAACCATGAACATTGAGCCTAGCCTCCCAAAGCAGTCTTGGAAGAGAGATTGGCAATGTAGAGGGCTCAACAGACGGCACTTCCACATAACATTCTTGGAAGGGGGGGCTTTTCACCATTTATGCAGACCAAAATGACTCAGCGTTCCATGCAAGTCAATGGGGAGGTCTACAGATTTCACCATAATATTGCCCATTATTTATCTCTGGAGGTGTTAATAGATATTTTGAGTGTAACACATTAATTCCCAAGTACCTACGATTAATCAGAGGCCACAACAGTATTTCTGTAGCAAACTGTTTTGGGTAAATTAACTTTTTTCAAGCCATACATTTTAGATGTATTTTAGCTGTCTTGGACGCTGCTTACATCAGCCTCCACAGCAAAATGCTGTGCCAAGATAGGGTGCGATATGGCCAACATTTATATCACAATATATTTCTTAATTTCGGTCGATACGATATAATTCCGATATTGATATAAACAATATACGCCTCAGAAAAATTGCTAAGAACACCCACAATGGAGTACTTACAAATTTCAGAAAAATGTACATTCCAAATCTATGAAATCTCCTTTTATAAAACTAGAATATTTTAGAAATAAAAATGTCCAAATAAATGTTCACCTGTTAAACTTCACAGTTTAAAAGGTGAACCAATCACAGTCAAATAAATAAACAAAAATCTCAACTGTGTTATTTTCTGTTAGTATTTACATTTAATTCCTGAAGGCTATATTCATGTTTACCAGTAGGTGTCAGTAGAGGTTCTGGTGTGTGCATAATCCCATGAATTAGACACAGCCAAGTTCCACAGAAGACACTGTTAGCGGAGGAAGCCGACATTAATACTTAATATTAAGCCTTTCTGTTACATTTGCTGTTAGGTGATAGAATAAAATAGTTTGGCCCTTGAAAACAGCCCACTAGTTTTTGGTAATTCTGTTGGCCTTGACTACAACTCAATGCTGCGCCCATCATTTAGTGGCAAATGCTGTTTAATGTATAGTTTATGGAACTACCGGAAATAAATGTATGTCGCGATGTATATTGATATTGTCCAGCCCTATGCCATGCCCGTTTAAGGGATCAGAAAACGTTAAATTTTTGCTTCCATTGAAATGCATCACAATGCTCCATCTTGTTATTATTCAAATATCTCTGGTGCTTACAAACTTGCTCTCCAGGTCCCAGCAGCAACAGTCACTAAGGTAACGGACAACCAGACCTCTGATGAAGTCTATCAGCAGGATGCTGGCCACTGTGAAGATCATGTCGATGATGGACAGCTTCAGCATCTCCTGTACACGCACACACACACACGCGCGGGAGCACAACATGGCAGAGGATAGAGGTAATACACTCAGGCTCAGGAAATACAAGTACTCACAATTGATCTGATCCAGTAGTGTCCATGGGTTTCCTTCAGTATAGGTACTACCATGTTTTTCCAATAGAAGTACTACCCATGTACCTACTGTAGTTAGAAGTACTACCATGCCTCTCCAATAGAAGTACTATCCATGTACCTATACTGTAGTTAGAAGTACTAAGATGTTTACAGAACACAATTGTACTGTAGAACTTACATGTTCTTGTTTACAGAGAACATATTTACAGAACATATTATAGGAACAACAAATCATACTTAGAGAACCCGTCTAGAGAAGAGGAACAACAACGTCTAGAGAACACACACATGGAAGAGGAACAACACACCTGTCCAACATAGGTCTCCCAGCACGGGTCCTGCTGTGAGCGAGCGTTCTTCTCGAACAGCACCGTCTGATTGGTGGCCGCCATCGCGCCGCTCCTGGTGCTGTTGCCCACGTCCATTACCATGGCGACGGTCGCTATGGCGCTGATGTTGCGGCCGGCGGCTACGTCGGAGACGAGCGTGGAGACGACGCTGACGCCCCTCTCCGGCTGGGACACCGTGGCCAGGAAGGAGCTGGTGTCGGACGCGTTGCCCGGGGTCACTGTGATCTGCAGCACAGTGACAACCAGGGGGGCGGCCATCTTGGATTATGATGCATTTGTGGAGGTCACTGTAGTCAGTATGCTGCTATACTGGATCTTGATATAAGCTAACATTTAGCAGTAATGTGACTTTGAAGTCTGTTGAAGAACAGTCAAACATTCATGGAGTTAACCATGTGCTGTTATCCTGCCACACACGCACGCACACACGCACACAAGCGGACCAGCTATGAAAACAAAGAACAGAGGAGCTCAACAAACACAGTGGAAATGAGATGTCATCCTCTGCTCAGAATGCAGAGAAAAATATATATATATATTACAGTATGTGTGTACAGTATATATACGGTGTATATATATATATATATATATATATATACACACACAGCGAAAAGTTGTTTGCTGATATATTGATGTTTAAAATATTGTATAGAGCGACTTCAATAAACAACATGCAAAGTGCGAGTAAGAAATGTGACCTTTTATACTCACAGTAGAGCTCATAATGTTGACCTTGTCAAGCAAGGCTATGATGAGGCTGTATAGATTTCCCAGGTATAAAACCAGCACCCTGCACAAAACACAGCATTAGCAGTGGATCGGTGCACTACAGCGGAGACATTTTACTGTAGAAGAGACAGACTAAAAGAATTATGAATAGAACTTTTGCCTATAAGGAGCGTTACCAAGATGGCTGCCGCGCGGCCAGACCTGCCTATAAGTGACATGCATGGAGTACCTGGCCAGCTGGAAGCGGAGAGAGGTCCTCGGGTGGTACATCTCCAGCTGAGCCACAAGCTCGAAGGCAGACGGGGCTATCATGGTGATCAGAGACACCACCACGCTCACCTGATCAGAAATCATCACCATGCCAGTGAAGATGAAAACAAACACATTCAAAATAATGATGATGTTTACTTGAAAAATGAAAGTCTTTTAACACTATAAATGTCTGGACTGTTATGAATGCTAATGCAGATTTAATGTAGAAGCAATGTATAAAGCCTCTATGCACATGGATAACCTTGTTATGATGTTTAACTAAAGCGTGTACCAGAGATGGACAAATGTAATTATGAGTTACAAGAGTCAAATGTAATCACACCAACATGCTCTAGAAACAATGCTATAATAGAGACATTTGGCTTCTACGCTACTGGACCATACAGGCTCTTAGGAGGCCAATTAAATGATCAGCTGTCACTGACAGATGGCGAATGAAAGTGACAGTTAACAGTCTGCCCGCGCTGCATCTGATCTGTCTCATGGCTCCGATGTCATAGACATGCCCGCTGTAATTGCATTGCAGTCGCACAGTAAATAATGTACAGTGTCATTCTACCTCATTCTTCTCCCATAATGTCAGCTCTGGCTTCTCCTGCTCCAGCTTCTGAGAGCGGTCCACCACGAAGTAGATGATGTAGATGCTGCCTGCCAGAGACAGCAGCACCAGGATGTTGGCCAGAATACGCAGGCTGATTAAGACTGCCCTGGAACACAAAGTACACCATGCAGTACCGCCTATCATTTAGATCAGCTGTATTCTTGTGGCTGTGTAATTGTCTGAATTAGCCAGTAGCCATAAAGGTATTTTACCCTCAATTATTCAATATATTGAAAAATTGCTTCACTATTAACTGGTTCCAAATAAAGGCATTGAGAGGTACAGTTTATGTTTACTGGAACATTCTCATACACACCAATGTCATCATAAACATCTGTATGTTTGAAGCCTTATATGTTGCTTTATGCTACTTCTTGGCTAGGTTTCTCTGGAAAAAGAGATCTTGATCTCAGTGAGACTTCACCTGGTTAAATAAAGGTTAAACGAAAAGAGAAAAAGGAAACAGTGACGTGTGCAGAGGGGCTCTGTGCTGTCTGATGTGCTAATCCAATATTAATGTGTTCAGCAGATCTCTTGACATCCTGATGGTGATTTAGGGCTAGTCAGCCTCTGCTACAAAGGGGTGTTATTAAGAGTTATGCTGTAGTAACAAAAGTGTGTGTGTGTGTACGTGTGTGCGTTGAAAGTGAAAGTAGTAGTGAAAGTCGAGCCACAAAGGGAATGCGTACAGACAATGATGATGTGGATGAGCCCCACATATTGGATACGCATTGCGAATGCTAGGATATTGTCATTGTGTGCAGTCTGCACCACTTTGTGCTCCTATTTACAGCGCCAGGGCTGTGTAGCCATAATGGATATTTATTTCAGCACGAACAGAGAACAGTAAGCTAGACTGTGAGCAGATATTTGGTGAATTTGACTAAATATGTATTCGAGACATGTTAGAATGTATTTACCTGAAATCATAAATTATATAGTTTCAGTTATATTTCGGTATAGGCTGTGTGTAGCCTATGATTTCAAGTAATTACATTTTAACATGTCTCGATTGTATATTGATTATTTATCTACAACCAGGAGCTAATACTTGCGCTGAGATTGCATGCCCATATAGCTAAAAATAAACCGGTGGTGGGAACTCCGTAGTCTTGCCGTAACAGTCAATGACCGAAGTCTTCATCTTACGACGCCAAAGGCTTTCTAACGCTTCAAAAAATTATTAAAAAAAAAAAGATACATGTGAGAAACCAAATCAACGCACAGACTTGTGTCCTTCTTCTTCTCCTGTTCTTCTACAATGGCTTCCTGTGTAGAAGAAACATTGAGAAATATATATAGTATATATAGTGTATAGTATACAGTATATAGATATACAGTATGAGTGTGTGTATGTATATACATACTGTATATACAGTATACAGTATGTATGTGTGCGCGCGCGTGTATATAGTATATACATATACAGTTTACAATATGTGTGCATGTGTGTGCGTGTGTGTATATAGTATATACATATACAGTATGTATGTGTATATAGTATATACATATACAGTATACAGTGTGTGTGCATGTGTGTGTGTGTGTGTGTGTGTATATAGTATATACATATACAGTATGTATGTATATATAGTATACAGTATATACACATACAGTATACAGTGTGTGTGCATGTGTGTGTGTGCGTGTCTCTGACTCGGATGTTGTTGACGATAGCGGCTCCTTTGCTCTCTGCAGCCTCCATGTTTCCTATCAGATAGTCCCAGGCACAGAACACTCTCCAGCAGAATGTGAAGTTCTCATCGGAGGCACTGGCCAAACTGAGCCGTGAGTTCCTGGCCATTCTGAAGGACAACAATGAGGTTCTCTTCAGAACCTGCTCTGACTTCCACATTCAAAACGCACGCGTTGCTAAACTGTGTGTGCGGTAGAAGAACGTTAACAGAGGAAGAGATGGCTTTCAAGAAGAAGAGCAACACAAAAATAAACCTGCCTGATAACACAAGTAATAATATATATTCTTTTTATAATAATATATAATAATATTTACTACATAACATCGTTTTAAAGTTTGCACTTTATAAGTAAATTCTACGTCACCCGAATTGACGTTTGATTGACCAGATTCATGTAATAGTTTAACAGTTTAACAGTTCTCACTACACTGTGAACTGCAGTGTAATTAGCTCACAAACTAACTTATAATTCATATTATAATCATCTAAACAGTTGGAATTTTATCCTGACAAACATTTGAAATATGACACAAATAACTATAATAATAATCAACACAATAATTACTATACTTTCTCAACAAGATGATGAAGCTGTAAGCAAAAACAGCCATCCCAACCAGGAAGTATGCCAGAGGCAGTCGGTAACCTGCGCTACCAATCTTCCGCACCCTGCCGTAATATCCATAGAACAGCACAGAGTATTGGAGGTAACCCTGTGGATGCGCACGTGCACGTGCACAAGCGCACACACACATACACACGCACACACACACACACACACACACGCGCACACACACACACACACACACACACACACAGTGAAGGCCATCTAAAACAGGTAATCATCAGGACAAAACAACAAATCACACACAAAAATAAATATTGTGCAGGAATCACCATTAGCACTAAATATATTAGGCTGATCTCATCGATTACTGTAAAACACTTATGTGTCCTCAGAGGGATTTGTTCTGCAGCAGAGGTGGAACGGCCAGCAAATTGAATGTTTGAGCAACGCTCTGCTTGTATCGAGAGAGCCGCTAATGGCGGTAATCTGTCGATGGGGCTGTAAGAAGGCAGGGACTTGCCCCCAGGGACCAGATGGTGTCCAGGTCTTGGGCTGACGCCAGGTGCTCTTTGGGGATGGTTTTACTCCTCGTCGTCCCGAACGCAGCGCCCGCCAGTAGCTAGCGAGGGGGCACAGGCGCACACGGCTCATTAATATACAGTATAAACAGCAGCAGGGTCAGACAGCTGTTTCTTACACGCACGCACACATACACACACGCACTGTACATATTTTATTTGTTCTGCTACTGTTTCACCACCATGTACTGTATATTCTTTGTCTTGTGTCATTGTTGCATTATAAGCATGTATGTATATGTACAGTCTGTGTATTTGAAAAAGCATCTTTTGGGGAGGTCTAATTGTGTCATTCACAAATGCGTTAAGAAGACACTAGGCATGGAGCTGAACAGGAGGAGCCGGCATAAAGAAAAGGAGCAATAAGGAGGATTGGGCATTGCTTGTCAGTCATAAACACAAATCAAGATTCTTTTACACACACTGTCCTCTATGGCAGCTCCACGCTACACAGTAGGTGTTTGCAGGCAACCTTTCATCACACATGGAAAATGAAATAAAAACAAAACAAGCGAGGGAATGGAAATTCATCATTCTGTTTCTGGCAGTGGAAAAATGCAATATCTGACAATAACAATACACATGAATGCCAACAACGTCAGCTTGATGTAAAACTGTAAGGAGGGGCATACCAGGCTCCAAACAAAACAACTAAGAGCGGGCTTCAAGTACAAGAGCAATTCACCACACTAACAGGAGTGTGAAATAATGCTCCTTATGGCGTATAGTAAATGCAAATATTGATTTCACATCATAACTGAAGTATCAAACATTCTTGTGACTGACCTCCGGTAGCACAATGAATGCTCCGGTCATGATGGTGAGGACGATGTTGATTCCAAACAGCCAGCGCAGGAAGATGAAGTAGGAGGCCACGCCCGATCCAAAGTGACCTCATACGGAAATGACAGAGAACGGTCAAACTGATTGGACAACAACCATCTTACAGGGTCTGCTATACAGGAACGTGTCAGGCACCATCTTTTGTTTAAAGTCATTACAGTATTTCTATTTTTTTATTAGATCTGTGTGTTAGTCTACCGCTACCATCGCTAAATCTGAGGCCATGGTTCAGAAGGACACCGATGGAGTGCCTACTCCAGGTGGGGAATGAGTCCTTACCCCAAGTGAAGGAGTTTAAGTACCTCAGGGTCTTGTTCGCGAGTGAGGGGACTATGGAGCGAGAGATTGGCCGGAGAATCGGAGCCGCGAGAGCGTTATTGCAATCGCTTTACCGCACCGTGGTGACGAAAAGAGGGCTGAGCCGGAAGGCAAAGCTCTCGATCTACCGGGCAATTTTTGTTCCAACCCTCACCTATGGTCATGAAGGGTGGGTCATGACCGAAAGAACAAGATCACGGGTACAAGCGGCCGAAATACGTTTTCTCAAGAGGATGGCTGGCTTCTCCCTTAGAGATAGGGTGAGAAGCTCAGCTATCCGTGAGGAACTAACTCGGAGTAGAGCCGCTGCTCCTTTGCGTCGACAGAAGCCAGTTGAGGTGGTATGGGCATTTGGTAAGGATTCCCCCTAGGCGCCTCCCTTGGGAGGTGTTCCAGGCACGTCTAGCTGGGAAGAGGCCTCGGGGAAGACCCAGGACTAGGTGGAGAGATTATATCTCCACACTGGCCTGGGAACGTCTCGGGATCCCCCAGTCAGAGCTGGATAATGTGGCTCGGGGAAGAGAAGTTTGGGGTCCCCTGCTGGAGCTGCTGACCCCACGACCCGACTGCGGATAAGCAATGGATGGATGTGTTAGTCTAACTTTGGTTTTATCTCTTTAACTCTTACCCTGGTTTACAGTGAATTTTGCTAACCTGCATAGCCAGGGCTGCGTAGGAACAACAGATTTGAACAGGCAGCTAGCAGACTATGAGGAAATAATTGCCAAATAAGACTATATATCGCTGACTCCTCTTTATTACTATTGAGATTATTGATTATTGTATGAAAAAGCATTTTATTAGTTGGCAGAGAGTGGATTATTACCGTAGTTACTCAATCAGTATAAACAACAGCTAAAAAGATATTGACTAAATACACTTATTTTGAAGTTTGATGCTTTATCGGTACAAATGATAGTATTTAAAAAAGTTCTTCAAAGGTAAATGTCTGATTTGACTCACTTTCGATTTTTTTAATCCTCATTTCCCAGGGAATGAACAGAACAACAATGTTGTACAGCCCTCTGGAAATCTTTTTCAACAGCTGGAAGGTAAGACACAGGTTTAAGTAAGTAAGTCAAATGTATTTATAGCTCCTTTCACAGACAGCACCAGTATAGTAAAGGTCTAAGGCATCCTAGGGTTATAAAGGGTATGTACAGAAGTACAAACATTTCTGTATAAACTGTGCATACAGTGATCGACTGCTTGTATTTTACCTGAAATCAAACGGGTTGTATTTTCCATTCCATCCCACACATTCACTGGAGTGCAAATTCAAAGATGAAAATAAATCTGAAGGTCAGCTGGACCAATGATTTCAAACTTCAGTTAAGCAGGAGCCAATCTTTATCATTAATAATTCATCATCAGCCGCTTGCTAAAAAGTCAATTAATTCTAATGGTGCTTGAGGAGCCCTGCCCAATGTCTCTGGGAGATTTTAATTAAGCTGGGCCATAACAACAGGCTATAAATGTGGTCATGGTGCCGTGCTATAGTGGGCTGTATAAGGATCTCTCTCTGCCTGAGTGTGTGTGTGTGTGTGTGTGTGTGCGTGTGTGTGTGTGTGTGTGTGTGTGTGCGTGTGAGAGTGTGTGTGTGTGAGAGAGTGTGTGTGTGAAAAAGACAAAACAAAGATGCACACAGCTGCCATTGCTGCCCAATAAACCCACAAAAGTGAAAAGTTGCTCGTGAAGCAACAGAAATATAAACATGTACAATTCAGCCAATAGGAGGCCTGCTTCGTTGGGCTACATGGATGTGAGAAGGCATTTATAAGGTTTAGATACTACGGAGAACCATTCGGAGAACAATCGGAGAACATATTGATTGTATTACCATGGCTACGCATCTGTACTTCTCTCTTCCCATTTTCCCATCAATAAACCTGATTCACTCAGTTCATCTTGGAGTCCTTCTTCGGCCAGAAACCATTGGTGCCAGTGACCCGGATTACCAACTTTACTCAATCCAGTACCTTCAACCAGGCCGACGTTTGACGTGCACACAGAAGTTCCTTTGGTCATTAAGATGGTCGCTTGGCTGGAATTTTTTCCATCACTGTGTTTGAGAAGTATGTCATCCTAAGAACCTAGTGCTCTGTTATATGGGCAGAGAAATGCACAGAAGGAAAGCCATGGTATTCACATCCATACGTTCTCAGAATGTTCTCAGAATGGTTCTCCGTATGCTCTAAACCAGAAGTCTTCAATCATGGGTCCGGGACCCCTAGGGAAGGGGGCCCTCCAAATTTTAATCCCAAACTTAGTTTCTTCCAAAAATGTAAATGTTAGAACATAAATACAACCTGTGCTATAAATATATACATCTGTAAATTATTTGAATGGCTTAGTTAGTGGCCCACTTTTATTACATGGCACTATAGGCATACCCTACACATAATTGTAAGGCAAGGCAACTAAATATTTCATACTATATGTTATTGGGGTCCCCTGCTGGAGCTGCTGCCCCCCACGACCCAACAACGAATAAGGATGAGGATGGATGGTGATAGGGGGACCGTGTGCCGTGCTTCTATAAGCCTAGGAGTCCTTGGGCTGAAAAATGTAGAAGCCCATGAATCCTTATGAATCCCTCTTTAGGAGGGAAGGGGGGGGTAAATGGACTGCATTTATATAGCACTTTTATCCAAATCACTTCTCAGTATTTTGCCTCACATTCACACACTGATGGTGATTGCTGCCATGCAAGGTGCAACCAACCACCAGGAGCAGTTAGGGGATAGTGGGTTAGGATGCTTACAGGTAGGTCTACACTGGGAATTGAACCCACAACCTTCCAGCTGAGAGCCCAACACCCAGACCACTAGACCATCCTGTCTGCAGTAGTGGGGGTAGTGGGTGCTTACATCAGCACCTGCAGCCTGGTATCCTCTGGTCCGCGTTAGTCTGCCTTCGTACTTGAGAACGATCTCCCTGGCCTGCCTGTGGGGCGTGGAAACAACACCAACATTAACTACCCTGGTGGTGGAAACTAGTATTGCAGCCCTCATCCAACTGGCGGTGCTATAACACAATATTACAAAGTGTATATTTAAAGTTATCTAATTATATATATATATATATATATATATATATATATATATATATAATTACAACTAACTTGACAACTTTGACGATTGTGTCAAGATAAATACTGTACATATACTGCATACTATAAACAGCAGTGCGGTAAAATTGTAGTCAAATACAAGAGCTTTACTACTGATCTAATGTTAATTCAAGCAGGCCATTTAACAGACACTTTAATCCAAGGACTCAAAGATGCTCAAGTGGGCCATACTTGATTTGATCTGAACCTATGTGTCCTATGAAAGCACAGCAGTCAGTACAGAAGGTTATGAGCCTTAAATGAGCAGTTTGCAGACTAACTCAATAAACACGTTATAATCCCAACACGTGGAAAACCAAGATTTTAGATATTAGATATTTAGCTTTCTGTAGACACACCAACTGAGACAACTGAAGGGACTGACTACAGGCTGTGTCACATCGTTATGCAATATGCTTTCTCCTGTCCAGCAACAGTCGAGCTGCCAGTTTGCTATAGAACCCTTGGTTCCATAAGTTTACTACCTCAACGACCACACACTGATCTTTCAGTATACAATTTGAGTTGCATGCTTAAAATAAATTATTAGAGAATTACATTTACAGTACACTATTCGGAATGAACTTGAGAATACCAGAATATGTGTAACTACAATCAGAAGTGTGTTTATTAGATATTATAAGTCATATATAGAATAATTAAAGTAAGAAACTTATACTTCATCACATTATCCCAAAAGATTATATCTTACTGTATGAGAAACACAAGGACTTCTATTTTGAACAAGCCACAGAATCAAGTTAAACAAAAGTATATTTTTGCCTGAATTGTTTAAATATCTTATTTTATGTTCTTAAATTATTATCAAATATATATATATTTTTTTTATAATATATATATATATTTTTTTGTAAAATAATTTACATATATAGGGAACACATACAGTATAGGGTCTGCCGTGTGAATTATGAGCAGTTATTACAGCGGGGGTAATCACAGACATTGAGCCAGAGATTACAGAGGATGTAAAATCGCAGACTTGCATCTCCGATGATGGCAGTAAAGCTTCACAGCAGCAATAACAAACCGCCCATATAAACCTGCATCAGCGCATCTCAGGAGCTTTAGCTCTCTTTAGCCATTTCTGTTTTTCTCCATTCTCTCTCTCCAGGAGAAGACAAATTAAATGTGCAATGTCTATACTGCATAATGGAAATTCTCATTTGTTTTACACAAGGATTCGTTTACGTACAGTATTATTCTCACCAGCGAGTGTGTAGGTTTGTGAAAAACCTACAGAAAAAAAAACTGCAGATTATATCAAACCATACATTTCAAATATGCCTTTAATCTAAATAAAAGTCATAACTTTAAAAGATGTTCCTTTCCAATGCAAGTCAAAGGGCTAAATCAAAGAAACAAACGCTGAGATATATATCCAGCTCATTCGGTGTGTTTTCTAAAGTGAGGGTCATTAATGCTAAGAGCTCAGGGATGAGGAACATTAATTGTTATCTACTGTACGGGCGTTAAAGGCTCGGACGGTTTCCTCCCATTAAGAATAGAGAAAGTGCCTACTGGCTATATAAGGATGGAAATTAAGGCAATGTTTCATGACAACATTGTATTAGATATATTTATGTGACAGTGGCAAGGTGGCTGGCGACCTTTCCTTAAAAAAAAGAAAAAAACATATATATATATATATATATATAATTAATTACAAATGTAATCTTAAGAATATAAATTATCAAGAAGGTACAGATATGATATTCAAGACAAACAAACAAAGGGGTACTTCAAGACTTTGAGCTTGCGTCTCATCGGCCAGGGTCTTGTTCTGATGTTGGCGATGATCTCTTTCTGGTACTGAATGTTCTGGAACATCTCCTCCGGGTCATTGCTGTCCACTCGAACCAGGTCCTTGTCGTCATCGTCGGAGGAGCTGCGAGAGAAGGGCAGTGGTACGCTGATTACATCATGACACCAACACGGCCTACATGCATGTTCTGCTTAAATGTAAGTTTAAATGTAAGTTCCATGGTGTGTTCGCCACACACCATGGAGGCCATTTGCATTGGCTGGCTAATGATTGATCTGAATTAGCATTTTAACAGGTTTTATGTCCATGAATTATTGTATTATTGAGTTAATACAATTGTTAACTAATATAAGTTGACATGCGGTATGTTCCTTAGTACTCCACATCGTCCTTAATAAAACTAAAACAAATAAAGACCATAAAATACATTAATTATATGATAAATTAATTATAAACTATAAAATAAATAAATAAATAAAATACATTATTTCAGTGATTTCAGTTCTTTGAAAGAACAGTTGTCTTTATTGTTGTGTAGGTGTATGATCTTTATACATTTTAGAGGACAGAAAAGTGTGCGTTTCCTCATAACAAATTTGGGGTTTTAGGATTGAAACATACTGTAGCAAGGAATTCACATACGTTCCAGTTTCTTTGTATTGGTAAAATCACAATTCAATAACTGGAGATTAAACATAACATGTATTTTTATGTATGTTATCATAACATGCATTTGTATCCTTGCCTCCAAAGCATAACATTAAAAGTTTAAAGGACGAGACATTATGAGATTATTGAATGGAGCAAGAAAATAAGAAAGTTTAATTTCGTCAGCCTATAAGAATGAAAGGTATAATATGCTCAGTGTTTCACTCACCCCTGTTGGTTAGGGTATGAAGAATAAATCCTCCTTGAGTTCTTGCGAACACTCTTGTGTCTCTTCGCTGCAGACAGAGTTCTGCTACCTCCCACCAGCGGTTCTGACACTGCATTCATACTGTACAACACTACTGTATGTACAATAGTGTGTGTGTATTGGTGGGTCCAAGAAACCACAGTTTACATGTGTTTGATTGTGGACAGGCAAGTGATTGTGTGTGTGTGTGTGTGTGTGTGTGTGTGTGTGTGTGTGTTTGTGTGTGGGTGAGTGCTAATCAGTTTAAATGTGCAGGTAAATGTGTCTAATATGTCTGTGAGGTCCTTTTTTCTCCTGGCTGCCTGTCTGGTTGGCAGCGGGTTAGTGAGGATTCAGGGTGTCTGTGTGTGTGTGTGTGTGTGTGTGTGGGCTCCCAGCTGCCGTAGCCCCTGATAAAGAGCAAGACACGCTGCATCCATCCAATCAGAGGCTTGCTGACCTCTTAAAGGGCTAGCGCCACACAAACTGGACCGTTTATTGTGGCAACTTTAGTGCCCGATCACACCAAGACGTGTCGCTAGAAATGCGTCGCTAGCAAAACCATTGTTTCCTATGGTACAGCGTGACTGGCATGCGCTTTTGTATGGCGTGGCGCTTCAAGTTTTTTTTGCATTTTTTAGACGCGCATAAACTCAACTTTTCAGCGCAAGGCGCGGAGTCGCGCTATTCGTCAATGTGACAGTTGGCCCAGGCAGACGTTCTCTTTGGTGCAGCCAGCGCGTCTCGTGTAATCGGGACTTTATCAACGCGCTTTTGAAGCAGCTGCGCCTTTAGCGACGCGTCTCGGTGTGATCGGGCCAGGGCCTAAGTGTTTTTGGAGTGGAATATTTAGTTCTGTACTGGTTATTAAGATATCTCATGCTAGTTGATTTTTATACTTTCTGGTACACAAGGAATAAATAAAACACATACACAGAAATATCTGTTTGTGCTGAATAAACAATACTGTACTTCTACACAGCCCTGGCTCCATAAATAGTAACACAAATAGGAAGACCGCTCACAATTCCACAATATCCTAGCCTTTGCAATGTGTTTCCAATGTGTGGGGCTGAGCTTTTCAAGGAGCACCCTATAGCATTGAAAGGAGAATTGTTTTTGTTTTCATTTGAGTTCGAACTTAGCAAGCGTTCTTGAGAATTACTTACTTTTTCTTTAACGTGGACAAGACTGTACTTTTAAATAACTAATCTTATTCTGCTGTACATGTAGTAGGCATGTACAGCAGTCATGTTATTTTACAACTAATATGTATTTGTTAACATGCTGTAACCAGACGCAAAATACACTTGATCCGGGTCTGGCAACGCTCCCTTGGGAAGTGTTCATACACTATAGTTTTGATCGCCTCCTCTAGCGCTACCACCATTGTGAAACACACTTGAGTTCAACGTCATCGCACTAACCCACCCTGATTGGTCCGCCTGATTAGTCCGCCAGCAGGGTGGCTGTGAAAACATTTATGGGAACAGAGACTATAATCTCAGTGAAAACAAATGAGCTGAATGCCCTAGCCCTATTTGTATAGCATGAGCTAAAAAACCTCTCTGACATGAGTCATTCTGCTCCTGGGGGCGTACTGAAGATGATTCATACATCAGATGTACTCTACTGTACATTTCTCCTCCCATAGTAGACACATTGTATAGCCAGTTTACATGATATGATAATGTGCCAAGTGTTCACCTGGCTCTTAGCTTTACTGAGCCATCATTTACACACAGCACAGAAACATGTCAGAGCGTTAATGAGACCAGGAAGACCTTGACAGATGTCAGTTATAATTTGATGTGTGTTTGATTGGACTCTGTGGGTCACTTTTGACCTTTATGGTTTATTCCAAGTGGCTGTGTGTTCATGAATGGTTTATTCCAAGTGGCTACTGTATGTGTTCAAGAATGGTTTATTCCAAGCGGCTGTGTTCAAGAATGGTTTATTCCAAGCGGCTGTGTTCAAGAATGGTTTATACGAAGTAGCTGTGCTCAAGAATGGTTTATTCCAAGTGGCTGTGTTCAAGAATGAAAGATCAAGAGACCTAAATTTTGAGTCTGTGATGCTGGAGAAAGATTGTTGATATTTCAAGTGATCAAAACCCCTCTCCCTTCGATGCCATATGGTGTTCTCTCAGAAGTTCTGCCCCCAAATTGAACCCACATTCAAGGTTAGGATAGTGTTGTGTGGTGTTTCCATTCACACGGCAATGGCTGTGTAGAAACACCTGATAATCTTTTCAGCACGGACAGAGAACGGACTGTGAGACAATATTCTCTCATTGAATCTGCTTTCTGTCCTGGGACCTTCCGGCAACAGTCAGGGCAACAGTCAGAAACATGACCTCCACACCTCTTCACACAATCCACTCTAGTGACCTCTCCACCTCCAGCATCCACTCCTAACTCAAGCTTCTTGTCTCTAAAGATGAAAGGACAAAAAAAAAGATGAATTAAGCACGTATTCAGGCCATTAGCTATTTTGTTTGATTTATTGATATCGACATGCTAGTAGTTGTCACATCTGGGTGTGAGCAGGCCTTCCTCTCGCCGGCGTTGCACGTCGGCGCGCTAATCACCGGACTGAGCACTGTGGCAGCCCTTCCTCCTCCCAGTTATCACACCTGTTTTGTGTTCAGTGATCAGCGTGTGTGCTTATATTGAGTTGTGACATTGATATTTGAGTTTTACATTCCTTTTCCCCTTGCGGTTTATTGTTGAGTTGTATTGGTGCTTGTGTTCATTAAACTCCTGTACGTTTCCTTACTATGTTTACTGATTTTAAACATTACAGTAGTCATGATGACGACAAGTTACTGTAATTATTCTAATAGAATATTGTTTACTTACAATTGCTGGTGTTTGATCTGTTCAACTGCTGACAAATGTATTACTACTACCAGGTCGCTTTGGAAAAAAAAAGCATCTGCCAAATGCTATAAATGTAAAACATTTAGCTGAATTTGACAAAAAATGTATTATCTTACAATCACTGAATACACCTTTAACATAGACCATTCATGCAGCGCTGCATTTATTTTTACAGGCTTATTTTAACCTCCTAAGACCTGAGCTTTAATTCTGTGTGCCTTTTAATTGATCTGATAAGTATAAAAAACTAAACATTGTCTTTGAACAGGTATACTTTTATCCTAGTATGGGGACGTGGAGTTAATTTTACTACATAACAATCTAAATTCACCAATGTCTATTAAAGTAGAAAACAATTTCAACAGAAACATGTTTTTCATCATAGCATGCTTGTGCAAACTTGTGTGTGTGTGTGTGCGTGTGTGTGTGAGCGAAACTAAGTTCAGTGGACTGAACGTTCTAAACGTTCAATATACATTTTTTCCCTGAACGACCAGTTTCCTCAAAAACGTAAACTACTTTCAAAGCCGTTTGCTCTGATTAATAGGCGGAACGAGTGTTGCTTAATGACGTGTAGGAAGTGTAGCTGCATATTTACCTGGGTTTTTAAAATGCATTTGTGAGTAGAAGTCATCATCACTATTTAATACCATTACAAAATATTTGTTTTATTACTTCTTTCCACCTTAATTGTATGCCGTCTCATTCTGATATGAAATGCCTTAAATTCTGAAATCTAATATGTTGACACAGCCATTAAGGACATATCCTTACATTGGAACAGTGCGCTTTGCACCGACATAAGTGGTTCTAGAGCCACGCTGGTTCTACCATCATCTTGTGTATCTGTACTGCTGAAACACAACTATCTAAAGCAGTAAAATACAATCAACGCCTTTGTTGTTGTTAGCCATGTGAGCGTTGTTCAACCCACAGCCTATAACAGGGCTATTCAACCCTGGTCCTGGAGTGCCGCACCCTGCATGTTTTAGATCTCTCCCTGCTCCAACACACCTGTGATTCTCTCTCTTATGTAGCAAGTATTGTACTGAACAATCTCATGGATATCATATTCTGCTTGTAAAGACATTTACAGACCTTGCATAATAATCTATTTTCATTGTTCATGATACATTTCAGAATGAGGCAACCATAACAATACATGTAAAGCTAAAACGGAGCTTTAATGCCTACGTACGTAGTGTGAAGTCAGCGTATGATGCTGTTTGGCTGAACACTCCTAGTGTAAATAAAGCAGAGTAGAGTAGATAGTGTCTATTGAATTTTCAGTCCTTGCACTGTCTTTATCACTTCATGATTCACTTTTACCCTGCTTGATTGTTTTTTAGAGTTACCGCTCTGCATCAAGCTGAGACCGGAACCTTCTGAAGACATGGGGCTATATACAGTATAGCAATAATAATGGTGAGACGTTCACCTAGGACCTTCCTTGGAGTAAACTGGTGCATTACAGTACTCTACATCACGTTTGAAAATGTGATCATGTAAATAAAGGTTTGTGAGTCTCAGAGTTGGCCTACCTGTAAGCATCCTTGAGCATGATGCCTAAACCTCCCCCCTCTGCTCTTTGTGACAGTTTGGATGAAAGCGTCTGCTAAATTACCTAATTGTAAAGGTGAAAACTAATTATTCTAAGAGGCTATCTCACCAGAGGATATTAACTGTTTTCCAGCAGTATTGAAAAAAAGTGTCCTCAAATATTGGTAGACACTATGCAAAAATTATCAAGCTTCAGTACAGTCAAAATTGTATAAAACCTTGTATTAAACCTTCCAGTCCCCTTAACTGTTGATCAGTGTGACTATTGATTGTGTTTTCTGCTGCATCTGTGCAGCCATTCCCCATCGACACAAGTTAAAAATAGATTACCGGCATTTACCTTTGTAAAAGATCAATAGTCTGACATCAAGATGCATTTTTTGTGTGAATCTGAAATGATGAGAACATCACTCAATACAAGCTCTTACAGGAACCGATAAATAAAATGAATTATATTAAGAGGTTAAAATGTTATTAGATCCATCATTGTTCAATGTACGAAGAAATGTAATCCAAGCATATTGTTTTCATTTGTAAATATAAGTATGTTTTTGCCAACCTCGTAACTAATATATCTACATATATAATTTTGTAGCCTAATTAAACTATCAGTATTTTGCCAGGATCGGCCTGTACTGCATGATTTGCTATAGTTTATAAATCAGTCTAAAACCTCTCCATTAAACAGCCAGCCGGTGCCAATATGTGTCTGTATCATTAGCAGGCAAATGGACCACCTTCAACTAATAAGAAGAAGAAACACGCTCGTTTTGGTTGATGAATTGTGGTCAATAGGAGTAATCAATTTGGTAAACAGTCACATGTGACCTGATGCGCTAGATGGTTTGTTACACACAACCTGGGTAGACGCCCACGGAAACTGTTTGGAAAAAGGCAGACACTTGGCAGGTGATTGAATAAACTGTTCATTACAGGCTAAAATCACACCTAAACTACACCTGTAGTTGCCGTTTTGACGCTGATTGGTCCAAATCACCGGTGGTTCAGATTCAAATGCATAAACTTGAAGCCTGTCCAGACTGATATCTGGAGCTTGTGAGATCCGGATCACAAGTCTAGCTAGCAGCCATTATAATTCAAAACAGAACAAACAACTATCTTAAGAAGGAATAGAAGTCAATGAGAAAGAGAAATACATTTCTCTGCAAATACGTCAATAGTAGACATGTAATGTAACCAAAAGTCATTGTGTAAAACAAACCAGTCTGTCAATACAAACTCAATGGTGGCACTTGAGAAGAGAAGGTTTGTGCTGCAGCCTCTCTTCAACAGAGCTACAGTTGAATTCCTAGTGGTACTGTATTTACAGTGGTGTGATCTTGACTTTAGCGAAGGCAAGAAGATGCATATATTTATCCGTGATTGATGATCTGAATATGGGAATAAAATCCATATATGAAATACATATTTCATGGTGCTTTGCACACATCTTCAACAAGAGAAGAAGCACAAAAGGAAATGTGTAACACATTGTTTGGGCTCCCCCTAGGGGTGGTAAGAGAGTGGTGAGCAAAATAGATGCATCCTGAATGTTTTTGTCTGTCTGTGAGTGTCAGTGTGTTATAGATATAATTCATATTGTAACAGCAAAATGTGAAACAGGTAGTAATCTGCTCTGTCACATTCTTTCTATTCAACCTGTCCAATCTCTGTCCTGTCCTAGTGTATCCCTTAGGGAGCATCATTAGAGAGAAGGACTAGGTTGGCCCTGTTGAAAGTGCTGCTAAAATGAAGACACGTTTTGTGTAAGGATGAGGCCAAACACAGTGATGGAACAGCAATACTTCTTTGTCCTGCTCTGAGCAGAGGTCTGAGTAATGAATGTGCTGCTGCTACGGTATTAACATGATGAAATGACTCCCGGAGCCATACATTAAGATTCAAATCTGTTGGCTGGTATGTTGTGTTATGATAGTGGCCCATATCAGGATAGTATAAAAAATACTAAAACACATACACACACACACCACTTCAATATTACTACCACTGATAATACTGTAAATTAGCTTTCTTCTAAGAATGAAATATAAATAATATTTCACACACGTTTTACACACAAGCAGTGTCAGTAAGAGCCCTAGCCAAGACCATCCTGACCTTGTGAGCTTCAGTTTGACTTCGCCGCGAGACTCAGTCTGTAGAGCTTGAGATTCTTGTGGTTCAGTACAGTCAACGGTGTGTTTGACCAATCAGCATTGTACTGATAGCTACGGGCGTGGTTTAGGTGTTACGACGACAAAAGCAACTCAAAAACAAAATGGCGGCTTCTAAGAGGTTAACGTCTTAAGAAACCGCCTTTGTTGTTGTCGTAGATGATGCAATATCAGTTCATTTAAAATGTATCAGAAGACCAAAAACAGCACTACAAGCTTTTCTCAGTGGAAAATATGTTTTCACACTTCCCCTCGACTGTCCTTGGTAAGAATTTGATTCAACTAGCTCCGCTGGTTCACTGGTTCATCCAATAACCTGCCAGGCTTCCCAGATGGTTGTGTGTAACAAACCATCTGGCTTGTCAGTTTATGATAGCACAGATTGGCCCTGCCTGATTATTACTCTCAAATGTTCGCTAGGATTATATTTCACGAAAGTGACTCTTTGCTCTGGTTATAACAAGCTTGTGGCAGTGCCTGCTTTTGTGAACTTCTAGCATAAATTGAAATCTGTAAAGCAGAGCCATGTAGAGAAAGCGTTGCTTCATCTCCGTTCACTCCAATGGACCGTTTATCCACAGCAACAGAGCCTCCAAATAATTCCCGGAAGTCAGCCTAAATACTAAAAGTACCCTACATTCTAATTTAAATGTAAATCGGTGCATTTATTGACTTCTAATTACCAAAAAGTTATATATATCTGTATATATATTTATTTAAATTGCCCACAAAGCACTTCCTGGAACTATTGTGCAATAGGTTTTGCCACTCCATCAACCAATTTCGAACTTCCGTTGGCGTAATTATTTCCATGGCTCTGCTGTTAAACAGGTAAATATTGCAGTTTTGCCACTAGATGTCACAAGAGGGTTTATTGAAAAAAATGTAATCCTTTTCTGCTCTTATTAGCACTAGTATTTAGCACTTTATTATTTAGGCCATAATTAACTTTGTTTGATGATTATATAGCATATTGACATGGTAGTAAGCATTGTGACAAGAGGCTGTAGTTATTCTAATATAATATTGGTTGCTTACAATGGCTGGTGTGTGACCTGCCTGAGCTACTATTGACACACGTACTACATGTGTGACCTGCCCTACTATTGACATGTACTACATGTGTGACCTGCCTGACCTACTATTGACACACGTACTACATGTATGACCTGTCCATCTAATGACACACGTACTACATGTGTGACCTGCCCTACTATTGACACATGCTGGTGTACCAGCATCCCATGCTGGTTGCTGGTGTGTTGGTATACCAGCTAGACCAGCACTACCCCAACACTAACCAGTATGAACCAGCCTGGACCAGCACTACCCCAGCACTAACC
>JAODUK010023900.1:0-25937 GCA_027564635.1 Typhlichthys eigenmanni
GGGGGGGGAAGAGTGGAGGAGGAGAGGAAAGGCAGGAGAGAGCAGAGGAGAAATGTTAGCTGACGTAAACTGTGGTTCGACCGCAAAGCAAAAAAAAAAAAAAAGCATTACCAAATGAAGCAGGTAGGTAAAAGCGGACCCTTAAAATAAATGCAACATTAACCAAATAATGTCACTGAAATGATGTGATGCTAGGCGTTGACAGGCGTCAATCACTGGATATCTGTCAGTAGCATTAGTTAAGATAGGTTAGCATGGTTAGCTTAGCACACATCAGATGCACATGAATTGTTCTAGTTCAGGGGTTACAACAAGCCTCATCTAAACATATATTTATTTATCAGCACATTTTAACCCACAAAGCACCACACACACATCTAGAAGATGGTGCGGTGGTTGAGGAGCATTTCAAGATCAAAGTTATTTTTTAATTTGTTCAAATCTTATTAATTTGCCACTGAATACCACATGTGCAGCTTTAAGCTGACCGTAGCAATATTTAGACATCCCCACATATCAGAAAAATTATTATCCCCATATCCCCTACATCAATAGATGGCTCTTTTCAATAGATATAAACTTCTTTCATCTTCTATTTTACCAATAACAGATAATCCAGACTAGGGGTTTTCTTCATTAATTCTATCTGAATTAAATGATCATACAAACAATAATATGTTCATGTAATATGTACTGTAAGGACACGTGTCTAGGCTACTCAACACGGTGATCAAGATCAGCATGTTTGAAATCGTTCCTCTCAGGGTTAACATAGCAGCATGACCTAGTTTACCAATATGCCAACATGACAGACCAGCTGTAGTCCAGATCTACAGCCAGTCACAGTGCAGCTGGCCTAGCTCAAGATTAAATGTTTGCAGACCTAGCATGCCTTGTCTAATCATTCACTGCTGCAGGCTGCTGACTGATCTCTCAGTTTGCCATTTAAAGTGAACTCATATTATGATCATTCAATATGACATCAAAATACAGCACTAAACCTTTACTTAGCTAAGATGTTGTCTTTTATACCGATGGACTCACTCACCCCGTCAATGTCACTCAATCTTAATAACGTTTTTTAAACAGTGAAACAGAACTGCAATGGGAATATTTATATAATTCCAGTAGCCAATAGCCAATTTTTTAAAATAGGGAAACAGAACAGCTGTGATATATATATATATATATATATATATATATATATATAGCCCCTGTAGCCAATAGCCGCAAATGCTAAAATTAATAAATAAACAAATAAATAATAAAAATAAAAAGTACTATTTGTACACCTCACCCACAAACGAGTGTGAGGAGATAAATGTTTGTAGCAAAGCACAACTTTTCTAGCATCTTCCCAACCAATGCTGTCTAGATAAGAGGTTTTGTTATACACAGCACGCAAACGCAAGATAGTTATTGTGGATATGTCTTGTGTGTGTGTAGGACTGCATATGGGTATATTTATATGTAGGCATAATATGTCTGTGTGTGTGTACGTGCATGTGTGTGTGTGTGTGTGCACGCGCGTGAGCAAATAGTTCTCAGATGGTTAAATGTCAGATAAAAGTTACAATGTTTAGAATTGGACGTACAGTATGTGCATGAATACAGACACACGCGTGTGTTGCTGTCGCGCGTTTTGGGTTGCGTAGCGTCAAGTGCATCAACTGAACCCTGGAACTTTGATCTGTCGCGACACTGAGTGTAAAGCTCCTCTACCGGCAGGATCATCGCAGCCGAGGATGCCGTTGGGCGGGGAGTCAGAGCGGAGGAGAAAATGGCACGCCTCGGTTTGCTTAGGAGGGGTCGACGCCACAAGGTCTCCAGCCAATCGGAGTGGGAGGGAATGCGGGAGAGGCCACAGTGAATGGAGGAAACGTTCGGGTCCGAGGGAAAACATATGAGGGAAAGATACAGCGAGAGGAGAAGGCAAAGGGAAGAAGGAAAGAAAGATGGAGGCAATTGCTACAAAAGACAGTCCTTGACGGGAATGAAAGAAAAGAAAAAACAAATGTGTAAACAAACTGGTTCTGTGTGTGTGTGTGTGTGTGTGTGTGCTTATACGAGCATGCTATTCATTCCTTTGTATTCTCTCCATTTCAGCGTGTGGCTGTTCGATGGTGTCGTCACGTCTCGAGCTGCGTGTGCACGGTTCCTTGCTCCCCCGCTGACAGTTTGAGCCGAGCGTTGCGTCCTTCATGCCTGCTGTATGGGTGTTGTGTGCGCGCATTTACGTGCGTCGGTGTTCCTTCGTCGTCACTTACCAGAGACGGAGATGGTCCTGACGCCACTCTTCACAGCTTCCAACTTCTTCTCACTGTTGGACACCCTGAGGGGGAAGAAGAGGAGAGCAGGCGTAAATACAACTACAATAGACGCACACAAACATTAAGACTAAACGACGGCTGAAGAGAATACCATTTCTCAATGTGATTTACCAGTCGGTTCAATCGGCTCCGCCTACCCCAATAGTAGCTTAAAACATCTGCCTCTTCCGTTTTGACCACTGACAGTGGACACATGCTCAAACTGTTACTTACATGCATGCACACATACACACTCACTCACACACAGAGCTAACTATGAACCCGCCTCTATCGATGCAGTCCCTCCCATCCTTCATGCGGTTTTCATTTCACAGTTTTGTGCCATTCTATTGGTCTGTCTCTTAGACTACGCTTTCCCCTTCCTACAAGTGTCGTTTCTTTTGCTCTTCAACTGTCAGAGGCAGAGAGAGAGAGAGAGAGAGAGAGAGAGAGAGAGAGAGGGAGGAGAGAAAGTCCCAGAAAGAGGAGGAGCCTATTGTGTTTAAAAAGCCCAAAGTGGAAAATATTTGGCTCCGGTACGTATCTCCTTATTTGACCAGAGAGAGGGCGAGAGAGAAACATGAGGCAGTGAGATAGAGAAGGCAGGACTAGCAGGTAGGTCTCGATAATATAGTGTCAGCACTACAGGTGGGTTTATGAGGTCAGTTACAGACAGAACATTTCATTATTTGGAAGCAGCAAACACATATTGGATATGTCTTTAGTTTTCCCACCAAATATGAAAGAATGCAAAATGTTTATTTTTGTTACAGAACTGTTTGACAGCTGATGATAACTTAACTATGGGGAAAAGCTCTTCTACTACAGTAACAGCATGCTGTGGTTTAATGATGTTTGAATTAATGAAGCTGAGCCACTGCTGAGCACTGAGTAAATTTCACTTACTTTGGGATTGAAGGCAATGCTCTCTCTCCCTCTGGTGGACAAAAACAGAATTAAAAATCACAATAACTTTATTTTTTCTCAACCAAATATAAAATATTTGTATATGTATATGAATACATCATCATGTATAATTGCTCCTAACTTATTTGATGTAGTATACACAGATCTCTAATTTGATTAAATTCCTATAATCATATTGTCCACATTCAATAGAAAAAAACAACAACAAAATGCTTGTTTTATTGAAATGTAATCCCACTGAATAGAATTATTGAATATACTTTTAGAAATACGTACTGACCAATATGCCAACATTTGCCAACACTGAAAACATTGAACATTTTTACTATAAATTTGCAAACCTTTCTGGACTCTGACAATGAAGGAATGCGTTTCCATGGAAACAAGCCGACAGTAGCCGTCAATCAAGTCAGCCAAGTTTTCTGCCATGGTCAGTGACGCTGTGGTAACAGTGAGAGGCTGTGCGCACACACACACACGCAAACACACACAGTTAATAACATTTTGAGAAAGCTAGTCCAACTAACCAAACTACATCCAGACACGCGCACACACACACACACACACACACACACACACATACTCGCACACACACACACACACACACATAATAACATTTTGAGAAAGCTAGTCCAACTAACCAAACTA
Organism: Typhlichthys eigenmanni; assembly: GCA_027564635.1. Taxonomy (NCBI): domain Eukaryota; kingdom Metazoa; phylum Chordata; class Actinopteri; order Percopsiformes; family Amblyopsidae; genus Typhlichthys; species Typhlichthys eigenmanni. Next base: position 3,885 of record JAODUK010023900.1, read on the forward strand.
CATCCAGACACATGCACACACACACACACACACGCACACAGTTAATAACATTTTGAGAAAGCTAGTCCAACTAACCAGACTACATCCACCACAGCTGTGTAGTGTGCATCAGAAAGAGCTCAATACCACCACTGCTAAGAGACACACACCGACACACACCTGAACCCGTTTTAAGTCTAGTTTAACGCATGCGGTTAAATGTCATTAACACAATGCCTTGACCGCATTAATGTCATTGACCGCGTTAAATCACTGCTCACTATGACAGTCTAACACACTCACCGTGTGTGTGTGTGTGTGCGCGCGTGTGCGTCTTACCTCGGGAGCCCCCGCCACATTCAGCTGCAGCATGCCTTTCCTGTCTTTCTCCTCCATAGCAGAGTACTGGATGGTCTGGACCTGGGTGAAGGTAGCTAGATGGGTGGGCTGCATGCACAAACAGGGAGAACTCTAATTAGAACACCTTGAAAACACACAGCCAGCATGGGTTCACACAGTACAATCCCAGGAATGATGTCTGCACATACACACACACACACACACACACACACACACACACACACACACACAGAGGTGTTTTAAGTGTTGTATTTTGTTGCTAAGTAGACCTCCTCAAGGCGGGAGGTGGACGGAGTTATGTTGTAGGATGATTGAGGTCAGCAAACTGTGTATGCTCAAAAGAGCCAATCATAAACGGGGGGGGGGTGTCAATTGTGGAGGCAGGTGTCATACGTGGAGGCAGGTGTCAATCAAGGTCAAAATGCGTACATGGCCCTGAGAAGAAGTAAGATCAGTTTAATGTACTCAAAACACCTGCATGGGTGGGTGTACAGGGGCTCTCTCTCTCTCTCTCTCTCTCTCTCTCCCTCTCTCTCCCTCTCTCTCTCTCGCTCTCCTGTAACTTGAGCTTCGGAGTGTGTTTACCGTGGACCCTTTGTCAGTGAGGTAGCTGATCCCCTCTTCTGGGCCGATGGCTAACTCCACCTGAATCACCCAGCTGGACTATAGGAGACACACAGACCTCAATGGGTGTTAGTGGTGAAGAGGAAAAGGTGGAATGAAGCATAGGGAAAAGGGATGCCAGAGGAAGAAGAGTAGAATTATATATCAATATTAGTTTTTTAAATATAAACCCAACAGCCAGATACACCACTTGCACAGAACTGTATTATGGACACTTGTTATGCCACATTCCACCAGTAGGGGTCCCCCCAACACTGTCAAAAGGTAGAAAAGACTTACCCCCAGTGCACATTTGAAGTACTCCTTGTCATACCGATAGACCGGTGCAAGAATCTCCAAGAATTTCAAAATGCTCTGCTCATCATTGAGGTTAGCAACCTGCTTAAATGTCTGCTGGATCAACTTGCGGAGAGTTTTTGCCTGTGACAAAAAGGAAAGAGATAGGCAAAGGTGGAATACAAAATGTATGTATGTACGTATGGATTAGAAAGTTGGCCAGAGGAAAACACAAAGAAATGTAGCAGAGGCAGGCTGACACAATGTTATTGACTGACAGAGAGACTCCAAACTGACTTCATTTCAGTGGAGTGCTTGATTCAGATCGATAATTTAACAAAGAACAGGTCAATACAGTTGGTTAACACTCAGTTAAACATCAAACAAGAGTCCAGGTCTGTCCACTTAATTATGATCGATGCGTGACCTACCAATTAATGCTATAGCTATGGGGTTCTTGTTGTAGAACAACACCCCATTCTGATTGGCATGTTTTGAAGCCTTTTTAATATTGTACCACTCAGTAAATTTAGATATGATTTACTATATATATATATATGTAGTGTATATTTATATATATGTTGTAGTGTGTATATAATACAATATGGTTAAATATGGTAATCATAGGACAGAAAGACACTTTAAACAGAACAAGGATATATTTTACCGGTATATATTATATATTCCTTTGCGTTAGAGCCGTTCTTATATAGTTCTATGGCTAGAACCAAGAAACAAGAATGCAATATGGCATCTGTATTCCTCATTTTCTCCCCCGATGCATGTTCTTTAAAGCCATACCCAATTCACTAATCCCACTGAACAGCATGCTGATTCCATTGCTCACATCCATCTTTACCAGTGTGCAGCACACACATGCACATACACACAACATGAATACACCAGAGATCTAAATGAAAGACATTTTAGAAGTGTATCAAGAGAAGGATTAACATCCAGGCTAGATGCAGAGTTTGGCAGACACAACATAAAGCTAAAGCTAATTCTGTTATCTTTCTCTGACTGTCTTATGTCTCGACAGAGAACAAGCTGAAGGTAAGCCGCTGTGATTCGTTCGCCAAGGTCACAGACGCTACAAGTAACAGCACACACATGTAACCCTACTTGCCAGGAAGGTCATACAAGAGATTGTACAAGAGATACAGACATCCACCCTCACTTCACCATCAGTTATTACCATCCGCCCACCTCATTTACTCCACCTTTATGTCCATTATATGCACACACAGCTGGGAAAACAGGAATAAGGAAAGCTCCATCATACATAGGTGGTTTATTTGAAGGACATCAAACCAGTGTCTGCAAGTGTAATGTAATCAAATTATCTTGGTCCCAACAGCTCTCTGATAACCATCATAGATAGTTGAATTTTGGGATTATGTTAAAATGTGTGCTTTATATATGCGTTTTTAACGGTATACATGTGATGATAATTGTGGCAGTACATTTTTCCAGACTAAAAAAATCTGTCCGGCTCTAATTGCTCTTGATATGATCAATGTTTTAATTCCTGGAATGCCACCAAATCTACACACGTATTTATGAACACACAAATACGCTCAAAGGGACATCAGGATGAAGTGTCCACCCTTCCTGAGAGGAAGACCAGCTATCAGCTCTCTGTTTTACCATCACCACTCCAACCATACTGTAGGAGAAACTTTTTGTCACACATTTTAGGCAGTACAGAATCGTCCAGAGAGTTAAAACATGTGTGTGTCTTATTGATTATAATTAGTTTGACCTGCTCCTCGATGACTTTGTTCAATGTCTTTCCTGTCTAGTCTACATGTGTATTTAAGATATAGATGTGTGTATAATGTCAGAAACATGATTACAATTTTAAAAAAAATCTAATTAAAGACAAAACAAATGCATTAAAAAAATATATATTTCAAAGAATGCAAATAATATTACACTATGATTCACATCCAATTCAAAAAAATCTAATGTGTTCTAAATATGATTTTTGGTTGCTGAACAGATACACTATCTCTGACCAGATGTGCTTTGATTTTATAGATGCAAATTAGATGAAATATTACCCTTTACACAAGTTTGACATGTAAGAGGCATTGCCTTCTTGTTTACCGGGTAGCAAACACATTGTTGAAACCTTTAAGAACTGATAAATAAAGTATATTTTGTCTCTACTGTATACAGTAGTATGACAAGTGTTATGCCTGGCAAAACAGCAGTTATTTTCACTTTGGTCTGTTGTCTGTCTGTCAAGATATAAAAAATGTTTATTGGATTCTCATGACATTCTGTGGAGTCATTGCCCATAGGCTAAAGACAATAGGATTAGATTATGCTGGTGATGTGGATGCAGTTTCAGAAAACTGTTGAGGGGTTATTCGTCATTGGGAGACTGGGATGCTAAACTACACATGATGTTGTCTGACCTGGTTAGAGATTTTGCTCATCTTTGGGTATGCCTAGTCTCAACCTCTTCCATTCATTAGCACTACGTCATATAATCGACTCCTGCTGAATATAACCAATGAAAACCCTCGCTGCTTATTTCTATGGTATATGTATCATATAGACCATAGACATAAGACCATAGATATAAGCATCGTGGGGTTTTCATTGGTTGTTAGCATTGTCACTCACAAGGCTGTAGGCATATACTGTAGATAATTTGGGTAGGACACTCACAGCTTTAATAACTAGTTCAGTCTGTCCATTTATAATAAGCAGTAACTTATTTAACATACTTTAAATACATGCAGCCATGTTTAGTTTTCCAACTATTCTGATATGATAAATCAGTTTTGGTTGTCGTATATGTAAATCAAAATACTTCTGCTGTCAAGAAGGTGGGTCGTGACACAGACTCGAGACTATAGGGTATGCCTATATTGATGGCCCTCTAGTTACACAGGTTTTAGAAGAAATGTGAAACCAATGATGTTCAGATCCATTTTACAGTATGTTTAATGGATTTTATAGTCAGTAATACTCTGTAATCCAATCAATTATAATATAAATGTGTGCATATATTTATTGAGTGAGTCATTTATTACAGGAGCGGTATTAGCAACATAACTGTGTTGGCATTGTGAATCCAACTGTCTATTCACAATGTATTGGGTGTGTGTGTGTGTGTGTTGACCAATGGTCTATAAAGCCAGCAGAGGTCCATTCCGGTCAAGCTGCTCTCCCAGCCTGTCAATAGGAATGAATAGTCATTACAACGCCTTCACCATAGCCAGCATCAATCACTGTTTACTACCACAACCATCTGCCCTAGTACGCGTGTGTGTGCATGTGTGTGCCTGAGAGCTGGGGTTTATTGAGAGAGGGAATAATTCCATTAACTCTCCGCTGCTTCATCCAGACTAAGTGGCAAACCTAAATGACGGCTGCGCTCTCTAACGCTCTACTGTAGCTTGCGTGTGCTCAGAATAAGAACAATAAACGACTCTATAGTATTTGCTTATTGAAAAAAGAACTTAGAAGTAAGTGAGCATGCCTGTTTCCCAAAGTAGAACACTCAAATATGCTCTCACACACGTGTGTGTGTGTGTGCGCGTGTGTGTGTGGGTGTGTGTGTGTGCACATGCGTGTGAGCGTGTGTTTGCGCGTGTGCACCTTTATGGCTTTTGGATGGATTATATTGACATGTTCAAGTCACAAAGGCAATAATTACAGTAACAGGAGAGGAGAGGAGAGAGGTAGATGAGGCAAAGAGACAGAAAGAGGAGGAGATGAGGAGAGAGGAGGAAAGGAGGGGAGAGGTAAATGAGCCTTAACAAACAGACAGAAGGGGCCCCAGAAAGAGACACACTCAGACACCCCCTCTGCTTTTCATGGCTGAAGAGAGAGCATGGGCTTAAACACACACACACACACACACACACAACACACACACATTACTTCCCCTTCAGAGCATCTGCCTGCCTGCTGACACCAAGACCCTTTCAGGTCACTGGGCTTATTCACATGCACATGTACACACACACACGCACGCGCACACACACACACACACGTGCCATAAATTTGTCACTGACATAGGCACCCTTTATTATTTAGACAAACACACACACAAATGTGGCAAGGCTGCAAATTAGATACCCTTTAAAAAAATACAAAATAAAAATGTAACATTATTATTAATGTACCATTATTCTATTCCAGCACAGTATGCTCTGTTCTATTTTTGGCAACATGATGAATATTTCTCAACTCCCAATTGATTGCATGGCAAACCCCATATCTGGTAGCTTTTATTAGTAAAGCTAACCAGGGTTAGCTTTCTATCTATCTAATGCAACACATATTGCAGTGCCTTGCTCAAAGAAACTAAATATATCAATTACAATTAGGTTATTTAGCATATGCTTTTATCCAAAGCGATTAACAAATACCAGTATTAAGGAGCAAGCAGTGGTTAGTAGCATTAGACTGGGCACCCTACCTTATATACCGTACTAGCCTGTCCATATAGACCATAATGACATCCATTATAAGCTCATTTGCCCTCGTGATTAAAGCCTGGGTTCAAAAGCGACTGTTCTTACCTTGACTGAATCCAGGAGATTCTTGGGGAAGAACTGCCTCAATCCAACGTCTTTTCTGGACATGGAGAGGTAGAAGAGAAACAAAAGAAACAGAGAGACACCAGTATGTTTACATAAACCTAAGAACAGTGAGAAATCTTGTTATAACATCAGACTCAGACGAACACTCATGGGAAATACAGGGGTTTCCCATGAGCTTTTATACGGACGTCAAACTAACAAGAAACAGACCGGGGAGGAGGGAAGTGACTAAGTAATTTCAGTAAAGTTCTGCACATCTTATCCTGAAGCGCATTTCAATAAAAATGGGGAGGACAAGGGAGGCAATAGAGAGGAGAGAGAGAGATAAAATATGTGGGAAACTCAAACGGGAAGCTGCTAATGACTAAACAAACCCTCTGGAGAAAGTTAAGACCGGGAACACGAAAGGGTGATAGCAAGAGCCAGAAACCTACTTGGCCAGACAACTTACCACCCCCCCCCCCACCCCACGATTACCATATATTCATCTACGCCTGGTTCAAATGTACCAGTATTGTAGTCTAGTAGTGGGTGGTAAAACTGTGGGGACAAGTTCTTTCAAAGACAAAATGGCGCAGTTGCAACAAAACTGAAAGCATCCCCAAAACAAGTGTGCTAACGTTTGCTTGAGGCACCGTATTTGCTATGGTAGAGTACACCGTCCACTTTAAAGCACTTAAATGATAAAAATACATAAATATTAAATATAATTTTACCATGGCGTGACGATCATCTCCAAATGATAATGTTAAATAAATAATGTTAATATAATAGCCCCCCTTACATTAGATACTGGGTTAAAGTGCCGGAGGGAAAAGACTGATAAGTCATTATCGCTCTCGGCCTAATATATGCATGACGCGTTATCACTTTAGAGTCACTGAGTAAAAAACAGAGGGGGTGAGAATGAGGGAAGGGAAAGAAAAGACTGAACGAGCTAAGGGAAAGACAGAGGTTCTTCTCCATAATGTGACAGCATATTAGGGTGATGGACAGAGAAAAGGTCTGATTGGTTTGGAGCAACTCATTAGCGTCAGGCCTCATTAGAGACACGCCCTGTTAAAAGACTCAGTTTGCTAATGTCCTCCCGCTAACGGGCATCTGATGAACAGTCAAACACATGGAACATCTCAATGTCCGTGTGAGGGCTTTACTGTAAGATGGGCTGTAGGACATTTCTCTCATGTTTGTTATGGTGGGGGATATAATCACATCTCCAATGTCAGGGAACTTGAGAGTGACGGTGTCAGTGCAGACCTGAGCCAATCCAGCCAACAGAGACTTACTCCAGTAGTTCGTAGTTTGATTTCTTGTCCAGGGCGTTTCCTCTCATCTCTCTGAAGTACCTCCTTAAAAGTAAAATATTAAACATTATTACAGCAGCAAACAAATCTTTTATACGATACTGTATAGTGGAGTAATTACATCCTGAGTAGAGGATGACATCACATTTCTTGTGTGTGTATGTGTGTTTTCACACCCGGTTTGGCCATGCGTGCATGTTACTTCATGTATGTGTTTGCGGCCCATGAAGCATTTGCTTTGGAGGTAGTCAGCTATTGCAAGCTAAATGTAAGATAATACACTTTTTGTCAAATTCACCAAATATCTCCTCACATTTCGCTAATTTACCGTAAAAATAACCTGATACTTCTACACAGCCCTGGCTCTGTAAATAGGAACATCCACAAAGCCGTAGCACTGTGCTTTGCTTCACAATGCATTTCTATGAGAGAGGCGGCGCTGCGGAGGACCGCGGAGCGATGCTGTTTTGATTTGAGCTCCAAGTTAGCAAGAATGGCAGATTTGATATATGTATCCTCAAAGTAATTTGATAAAAATGTAAATGAGTAAATGACTCTGCATTACATAAAGACAACAGATGAGTCACTGGCTAGCTTCATTGTTTTCCTACCTGATCTCCAGACAGCCTAGCTTGAGTGCAATATCCTGCTCCACCTGGTCCCCAATCTCTACCATGTAATCGTTCTTCACCTGGAAGAAAGAAAGACGTGTTTTGCAAACTGTGGCAACACACCAAATCAACAGCCTCTTTCCTTAATCTCTCTCTCACACTTATAATATAAAACACTTGTGAACATAAACTTTGTGTGTGTGTGTGTACCTGCTGATAAAAGTAGTTGAGTGTAGGTTTATCTTCAGTAAACTGCTGTATGAAACCCTTTGGGAGATACCGTATCCTCAGCTCATACCTACAATGGCAAGGACAACTGGTCACAGCTAACCAGTGGCTTAGCATACACCGTGATAGCGAGCATTCAATGCATGGAGCTCGAGTGATGTATAGCACACACAAGGAAGGCTCCAAGCACTCACTGTTTGCATGTAATTAAAAGATAAACATCATCCATCACGAACTGATAAATGTCTTCTGTGTCATCAAAAAGGGAAAGCATCAGGAGAAGCTTATCTCAGTGACTATTAACAACAAAAACTCAAATACAAAACAACGGGAAAATAAATAAATACATGAAAAATTAAGCAGTACACCAAGGAGCAGAAGGAGCCTGATGGGGGGAAGAGAAAGAGGTACAAAAGAATTGAGAGAAAGAGAAACATTTGCTGACTTAGCAGGACAAAACAAACATCTGGTTCTGTTGTTTGGTTTGGTTTTTCCATGGGTCTTTATGTCCCGCGGTCCAAAGGTCTTGTCTGTACAATAGCAGTAACACAAAGGCCACCGCTATAAAGACACTGCAGAGCGGAGCATTAACATCCAAACTACCACGGAGACACAACAGAAGCCCACACACCAGTACGCTACAGCAGGGCATACCATATTTCACTATAGCAGTAATGCTGCTTAGCTTACGGTTCACGGCAATCAAGGCCCCGCTGTTTGACTATACAGCGTGGATGTGTGACAGATGTCTGGTGTCAGAAACAACCGCTCCTCATTTCACCCTGTCTCCCAGTAGCAGGAAGCGAGGCTTGCTCCCTGACTGTTACGGTGGCCAATGTTGGTACTGCGGCCAAATATACCTGTGTTTCCCCAGTATTTCCCATTCATGGCCATAAAAAAAAAAACATGTTCCTCTAAAACTCTATATAGACGAATCAGGACACACAGAAGTCAGGTGATGCATTCGATCGCACTTTGCACGTTTTGAGCACTTGTCAATGAAATTAATAGCAGCCATTTTTATTTTGAGCACTTGTTAATGAAATAATGTCAGCCATTTTTATTTTGAGCACTTGTTAATGAAATAATGTCAGCCATTTGAATTTTGAGCACTTGTCAATGAAGTGCATGGCAGCCATTTTTAAGTGTCCAGTTGCTATAACACATCCATGGTCTCACCTCCAGTCATCCTGCGATCGTGTCTGTTCATATTTCTCTCTCACATGGGACACGCCCATATCTGGGTGGAGCCAGTGGACCTGGTCTGATGATTGGATGTTGCTGAGGCGCAGGCCAAAGCAGGCCGTCCATCGCACTTTGTGGATGTCCAGAATTTTCTGGATGATTCCCTGGAGAGGACAGATATTGTAATATTTGTCACATATTTGTCATGATATTGGTATGGTATTATACATTCAATATTCGTCAACACTCAGCTGGATAGTAGTAGTAGTGGTAGTCTTGGCAAGAATCTGGCGATACAATACGTACAGTATTACGATAAAGGGGCCACGATTCGTTATATTGCGATATATTGCGATGCTGTAAGTAAGGTGATATATTGCAATTTATTAGCTTTAAGATAAATCTGGTAACAAGCATCTTTCCTATATTTTGAGGTAATGGTTTTTGTACATTGTCCCTTTTACAAATAAATTGAGTATACCGTGATTTAGAGATACTCGGGTGCATCAATGTTTTCTTACACCCCCACTGCATAGATGAAAAAACATCAAATAATAAACAGTCTATAATATTCAAAATAATGTCATAATTTAAAAACAAATCATGACTAATAAAATGTCAAAACCTTAATAAAATGTCAAATCCTATACAGTAAATTTCGAGAGGAACACCTTCAAAATACAAGGTTTTTTGGTTACCACTTTCTGAAGTGTTTGCGTGTGTTTGTGTGTGCGTGTGCACGTGCATGCGTGTGTGTCTGTGTTCCCAACATGCTAATGTTTACGCATTGTGTGACGGGTCAATCAGGCCACAGGCTTTGTTTATGGGTAAGCAAGTGCATATGCACGTAGGTCAATTCAAGCGATATAATGACAACGTCCCAAAAGAAAGCACATTTCACACACACACACATACACACAAGCACAAGCACGTGTTAACGCTCACAGAAGCTAATGCACTGCCGTGTGAAACCCCCGGGGATTTGACCTAAATAATACAACAGGAAAGACTTTGCATGTAGAAAACACGCACACACGCACACACGCACACACACACACACACAGGGGGCCCTGAGGCGCCTGTAACTGTAATGATATTCCATTCATGCTGAGGGTCCCAGCAGGAAAGACAGCTAAGACCTTGGCCAGAGAACAACAACCTTAAAACACAGTGCTGGCAGTAAACGTGCACTTAAAGAAAGATAAGGAAAATCCTTCAAAACCACACTGAAAAAAGGAATGCCAATATTATTGGTCGATAGCAGTAGGATACAGAATAGAACCATATCAGTTATCTGTAAAAAACATTTGCTTATCTCCTGTACAAAAACATATAGCGTTAATATTAGCGATGCACCGATTGATCGGACACCAATCGGAACCGGCAGGTTTTGCTCCAAAACCGGCGATTGGCAACCCGCCGGTTTTCCAAAACATTTCGGCCGGTCTGTGTTCAGGTAGCCTAACACATTTCTTGGTGTGGAAATTAAAATGTGTGTCTAAAATAGATGTCACGTCGTAGGTAAGCTTCTCAGTAAATGTATTTTTATACAGAGAATATACACTTTGAGCGTCAATATCTAGCAAGTAAAACAGAGCAAAACCATTTGCATAGTAGCCTATTGTTCATCTCACTGTAAAAAATAAAGCGAGCGCCTTAAAACGTGATTACATTTAAAATCTGCATCTAAATGACCGAGCTGTACAATAAAATCAGAATCGGTGAAAACCGGCCGGTCAGGCTTGACAAAAACCGGTATCGGAATCGGTCAGGAAAAAATGCAATCGGTGCATCCCTAGTTAATATATCTGTGTGTGTGTGTGTGTGTGTGTGTGTGTGTGTATATATATATATATGAGAAACGTATTACTCCCAAAGACTGACACCCGACCCCAGAATCTTGTATTGTAATATACAATATATCTACACAAAACCATTGATGAAGATGAAATATCAGAAATTGGCTTTACTGAGGTTCCTATTTCTCAATCACAATCACAGTGACACAATAGCATTACGGTAGTATTTACTCCGCAACGCTCTCTACTCAAAACACTGAACACACCCTTAAACTGTATAAAGTATAGCCTACTGTAAATGGATACATGCCTGTCTGCCACTCACTTTATACTTCATGCTACAATTATTTATGATAATTAAAGGCCCCGTTCAGACGTAACTTCTTTTTTTGATTAAAAGCGCTAGCCTGGACATTTTTCATGTAGGAAAAAAACCTGCTGAAACAGTTTTTACGGTTGTTCACAAGGTCTCACTACGCACTTGTGATTGGTCAACTATCAAAAAAGCAGATGACATAGGCCGTTCTCATTTGAGAAGTAAAACTTTTCTCAACTGAAAAAGAAGCCTAGAGCTGCTGAAAAAAGCGCCTGGCTGTGACAGTGTTTAAATTCAGCACCCATGGTGCTTTTAAAAACACGGTCCGCTCCATAGGGTTGTAATGTGGAAAAGAGGCCGACAGCTTCCAAAACGTATGAACAATCAACTCAAACAATCAACAATCAACTGCATACTCGTATGTTGATGGTGCAACCTAGGCAGTGGAATGACCGTGTCAAGCTTATTTTTGGCCAGTGTTCCTCCAACCCTGAGGTCATGAGATGGTTTTGGGGGCTATAGATCCTTACCCTGATATCCGTTGCATCTCCATATCTGATGTTGGAGGACCAGCTACTGAGCTCAGGGTTGGATTCAAAGTGATGGAAGACTTTCAGAACCCTGTCCACAGACCCGGCAATTGCACGGTCCGACCCCCCCGCGCTCAACCGCAATTTGGCGTCGCCCAAGAGGGAGTGGTTTAGGTTGGGTTCCAGGTAGGCCGTCGCCATGGTTTTTCCCGCCAAAACTGCTAGGTGTCTGTCATATTCTGTGAGAGAAAAACAGATGGATTGTAGAGTAATAAACTGAGACAAAAAAAAATATTATATAATTATGTCTCTGGGATTCACTCACACTGTTTTCTCTGTGCTCTAAAAAACATAGGCCTAGCATCACTGTTGCTTCATTAAAGTGCCTGTATATAACATTCTCCCACTCGATGTCATACTAGAGCACCAGCATCCCAGAACACACAAATGCACGTGGTTATGAAAACAAAAAACAGAGAAGCTCGTTTTACAACACACAGATGGAGTTTGATGAGCCATTCTCTGCTCAGGACACAGTTTCTCCTACTAGAAAATTGCTTCTGAATTTGCTGCTTAATGTTTAAAATATTGTACAGCCTATTTCACCTTTAGGGTGTTGCAATAAAGAAAATGTGTTATCTTTATTAATCTAAGACAACATATATGACAACATGTAAGGATAACAAGGTCAAATATGTTTCTAGTATTGCTATACAAACAATGCTTGTTAATATAAGAAAACATAGTATTTTACAAACAAAACAATACAAACACAAGTTCTTCACCTTACATTACAAACACAACACTGAATATCATATTTGTCTGTGAAACAGAGAGGCATTTGTTCACCCCTCTAATTCCTGATCACCCCAATAGCACATACACACACACAGGCGCTCACAAATACTAAGCTACAACAGAACACGCCAGAAGGAGACAATGTTTTACAGTAATATCAACAGTCAGGAATGTTAATTGTTAGAACATCAATAAAAATGTGTGTGTGTGTGTGCGTGTCACACCAACTCACTCAAACACAACTCAGAGTGTGTGTGCGTGTGTGTGTGTGTGTGTGCGCGCGTACGCCTCATATAGAGAAGACAATGCCTTGTTTGCAGACCATTCTTCCTGTGAAACATGTGTCATAGACACACTTCCTGGCGTACCAGGGTGTTAAAGCCAGTATATTTGTTAACACTACTACTAGACTGTAATCTATAGTATATGTTATATTATACCGCTATACATTTATAGTTGTGTTAATATGCAGACAGGCAATAGAGATTACTTTTATTTGGTCCTCCCTCTAAACACCCCCCCCCCCCCCACTCTGTGAGATAGAGAGATAGAGAGAGAGAGAGAGAGAGAGAGAGAGAGAGAGAGAGAGAGAGAGAGAGAACCTGAGATTAATGCTGCGTTCACCTGGAGCACGGCAAACACTTTCTGGACGGCATGGAATAAAAGTCCAACGGAATGGCAGTTGCTAGGGTGATGTCACATAGTTTACAAACAATTTAATAAAAATATATTCAACACAATTTTCTAGTAGCAACTGTTTTATGTAATTACTTTTGTATTGCATCTACAGTAGTACTCTAGTGTTGTGGCACCAAAAGTATTACCTTCCCTTTGTCGATGTTTTCTCCGTGTGTGAGGGAGCTACGAACACCTGGTTGTAAATGCCATCGCGGAGGACGGCAAAAAAGTTACAACATTGTATCTTTCAACGGCACGCCATTTGCCACTGCCGGCGTTGGCATTTGTTTGCCGGCCACAACTGATTTTGCCGTCCTGCTCTCGTCCGCTAACATGATGTCCGGTTTGCTGTCTGCTGTGTTCCGTGTGAACGCAGCTAAAGTTTGTGATTGCTGCCTTCACTCTCACACTCTCTCTCTCTTTCTCTCTCTCACACACACACACACACACACACACACACACTCTCTCTCTCACACATACACACACACTGTTTGCTATGTGAAAGCTGGCCTTGGCCGTATATCAAATTGTTCCCATGGAATCCGATATCACACAGTGACTCTGCTGCTTGTTCTGGTGTGCGTGCGCATATGTGCGTGTGCGTGCGTGTGCATGTGTGCGTGTTCGTGTGTGTGCTTTAACAAAGTATTGCCCGTACCTCTGTCCCAGCACAGGGGAAAGAAACTACAGCCGCTGGTATCCATGGAAACACATGCTTGCCTGTCCCTCTGTCTGTCCGGGGCGAGGAGGGACAGACAGCCAGGCGGCTCACAGCCACGCATCATAGACACAATTACTTACAAACGCACGCACACACACATACACACACCAGGGTGGACATGACTGTCCAGAAACTTCCAGCAAAGTTTGCTAGAAATCCTAAAAAGGTGACCATAATACTGTGACTGTCAGTTCTGAACACACCACCCAAACACCACTACAATATGCTTTTAAAAACTTGAGTCTGCGGTGGTGGAATAAAAAAATAAAATAAACGTATTCTCAACAAAGCTGAGAGCTACAAAAGAACATCAAGCCGGCAAAACACGCAAACATCCATATCTTCACATTAATCCATGGCTGTGTCAATGTGTATCCACTCTTCCCTGACGTCCCTCTATTGCAGAACACACAGAGCGGGTTTGTGTTTGCATATCATGGCCCAGCGCATCGGCACTCCACGTTGCCTAGTTGCCGCAGAGCTGTCAAGCAAAGCGTCGGTCAGGAGAGGGTCCCGGTTAACACTAACGTTCAAGCAGAGTCCACGTTACAGGTTGGTTGAGGCGCAGGTGAAATTGGTACGAGACAGAGGGAGAAATACTCCGCTCCAACGCAGCGCAACAGAGAGAATGGCAGGAAATCAAAGGGAGAGCGGATTTGAGGGGACGGACAAAAGGTAGCTAGCTACTTCACTTGGCAACAGAGCGATTCAAACAGTGCAGTGTGTGAGAGCGAGTGACACTAGAGAGGGAGAGAGCAATTGTTTGACCATGAATAGTAGGAAGGCAGGCTGGAGAGATAGAGACACACAGAGAGAGAGAGAGCGAGAGAGAGACCAGGGAATCAGAGTGAGGGGTGGAGGGGGGTGTGGCCACACTTTATTAAAATGCTAATCCTCTCCCACTGAAACTCCTCCCAGTATTACCCAGCGCAAGCTAACCAACCGTGCAGACGACGGCCTACACTGTAACACGAAGAAGACGAGCGAGAGAGAAAGTAGAAGACAAAAGCATTTTTGCGGCCCTTCTATGCCAACAGTCTACATCCCCGAGTGTGCCAAGCATCCTAACTAGCAGAGCTTACGCCAGCTACTAGATAGATAGACCACCCCGACGCCAGGGTCCGCACAGTCTGGCCAGAGAAGCAGTACACAGCGGGATTTTAACACGTGGTAACAGGAGGAGAAGAAACAGACTCTGTTGTCATTTGACACAGGAACACAGGGATGTTGGCTACTTGGTGGAAAAAGGAAAAGAAGATAGATTATTTTGATGAATCAAAGCTATAGCTGTGTCGATAAATGAAAAATTAACCAGGTTCATGAAATGCACTGGTTCCTCAGACACAGTGGGCCAGATTGACCAATCGCGTTTCGTCATTGCTTCTTTGATGTAATGAAACACCTGATGACAGCACTCTGGTCTGGTGTTTGTCTACGGGCCGTAGCTCTCCTGTACCTCACATCAGGCGAAGTCATCGGGAGCTGTGATCTGCATGTGGGAGATAACGGCCCCTTTTGGGCGTTATCTGGGCGTTGAAGTGTGTATATCAGACAGTGTGTGTCTGACACCAGAGTGTCTGCGCGCACACACACGTGTGTGTGTGTGTGTGTCAGGCTTTGTATTGTGTGTCAGGCTTTGTATTGTGTGTGTGTGTGTCTCTAACCAGATGCCAGCCATCATTAATCAAATGGACATTTATATAGCGCAACAAATCTGACTCCACCAAATAGGCCTCAGAGATATTGTGCAGTGTGCGCACATGCACACGTGCATGCACACACACACACACACACACACACCCCCACACACACACAAAGACTATACAAATTGAATTTGTTGTTATCTCACTGACCAGACAAGCCCTCTGATCCACAACATCAAAAGTGCTGTGTGTGTGTGTGTGTGTGTGTGTGTGTGTGTGTGTGTGTGTGTTTCCCCATAACCCATCTCTTGCATTGGCTATTATGAAAATATAGTGAGAGTAGGTATTTAGTGTGTGTGTGTGCGTGCGTGCGTGCGTGCGTGTGCACGCACATGTGGTCTATTAAAAGCCTTTTGTCGAAGGTCCGGATGTGGTTGTGAATAGGAAGAGCTTGTTTGGGACAAATCCAATACTCTGTCTGTCTGTCTGTCCCCCTCATACATTCCATCCATCCTTTACTCTCTCCCTCTATCAACATATGACCATGATAATAATATCATAACAGCTCAAACCTGCTTTAAAACTTTACTTCTGCATTACTAATTGGGAATATTCTTGTGAATATGTCACACCTAGACATCAGAACTGCAAATTGAAAGGCTTCAATGAATGGTAAGTGAATCATTAGTGTGTCACGTCACTGACATGCTAAACAGCAGCCAGTGATGAAGTGACGATCAGCAGATGAACAGATGTATGAAAAGGCTTGATAATGGAGGATGTGGACAGAACTGCAACATACACATAGATTGTACCTTTGAAAAATATAAAATGTGTATTTGATAACCAGTTGTATTGAGGATTCAATGAGTCACACAACCAAACTAGAGCAATGTGCAGCGTAAACTTCATCCCAGTCTGTGCTATTGACGCGCGCGCACGCACACACACACACACACACACACATTAATTTCCTTGCTTCATACACTCACATTAATAATTGAAATAACACGCATCCTGTATGTGTATGTGCACACATGCAAGCTCACACACTTTCAAGTATACACACACACACTAAACATATTCATTCTACAACACTCATCAATACACTAGCCCATGTTGCGGGTCCCAAAGCTCCTTTATAGTATTCAAACATTGCTGACATATTTACATTTATTTTATAAACCCAAAACCCACTAATCAGTTATTAATCAGTTATTATGTTCTCACTGTTGAGGAGTGTTCGCTCACCTGTGTAGTACGTAATTCTGGAGATATCTGAAAAACAGACAGACAGACAGACAGACAGAGACAGAAAGTGAATGGTTAGCTGACAACCAACTAAAACGATTCAGTAGCAACCTTCTCCTGATAGGGGGCCTACATAAAGCACTGCCAAAAGAGAACTGGACCTACACAGCTAAACATTGAACACCATCTCCTGTTCAGTTGAGTGCTGTTATGTGGCTGGCTGTGTATGGATCCTGCTTGACTGACAGCTCCATGACTGTCTGACAGGTCAGGGTGGGAGTCTGTTACAGTCGGTTCACTTGCTTAGCTGCGATATACTGCAGCTCTGCCAAACTTCAACCTGAAAAAGAGGTCGAATCAGCCAAATGTGGTTTATAGGTGCTTTGCTATACCATACATCTTCTCCTGCTTATCCAGAGTCGGGTCACAAGGGACCCCAAACATCCCTTTCCCATTTTAGCTATACCTCTCCATAGAACTCATTATTAAGGGAAGGAAAATCCTAATTTAAATATTGCTGTATTTTTCTACATTATTCTCCATTGCCTTTGTAATTGTATGTGCACACTTTTTCTTTCAATCAAGGGTTTTGAGGATTGACACTACGGTAACCGACGGCGATAGACAATCATCAGTTCATCCAATCACCTGCCAAGTATTTTTTGAAAGTGTCTGCCCTTCTGTGTAACAAACCATCTGCCGCCCCAGGTTAGCATTATGCAGCTTTGCCTTGAGAGGTGCCGTACCAGTAAGTGATAGACATGTTACTTCAATTAAAACAGCTAGATAAAATACATCTTCTCACACTTCCAGATTCACCTACACCAGGGGGGTTATCATTATAGGTCCCCTGTTCCCACAATACCTCCCACAATAATTATAGGGGAAGCTTTTTAGTAACCCTAGATGATGTCAGACCTGCCTGTAGACCCTCTCTGCTCTGTTATGTCCCATTGAGGCGGTTACACACTGTCTGAGCAGGTCCAGAGGGCAGGACTGAGTGCCCTAACACCAAGTGTCTTTCACACTCTGGGGTAAACACTCACTCACTCACGCACACACACACACACACACACACGCACACGCGCACACACACATCATGGGCTCTGTGGTAGTATAATGATGTCATGCACACATGCGCGCACACAGGAAATGTTAAAAGGTGACTCATCCTGGGTGCTGCGATATATTGACAGATTTTGTAAAACGACAGCAGGGCATTACACTTTGTGTGTTGACTGTTCCGGTTGACATATATACACACACACACACGTACAGTATAAACAATCACAACTTGATTATCTATTCAAAACGATGTCACTCTTGCTGAGGTCAGCTCAGTTACTTATTCCATGTCTTGCTCAAGGGCACTTCTGCGAGACAATGGTGTTCTCTCATTTCCCTCCTTCTAATCTGCATCATATTGTTTTCCAGACTAGCTAAATAGAATAATAAAAATGCGCGTGCAGGCAACACGAGCCGCTCGCTTATCATTTACATCGTAAAAAGAACGTACCATTTATCACCATCACCTTTGAATATCATGTTCCACAAAGCTTTGAAATAAATAAGTTAGAAGTCTTAATGGGCCAGAGTAAAGTGATCCACTGCAGAGTAAGGGTCAAATTGTGTGTAATGACATTTATATGGACCTTAAGGCTACAGACACCATCTGTCTAGCACTAACGGTCTGCAAAAGCGGATCTACCTCCAG
The DNA here is from genome assembly GCA_027564635.1 of Typhlichthys eigenmanni. Classification (NCBI taxonomy): domain Eukaryota; kingdom Metazoa; phylum Chordata; class Actinopteri; order Percopsiformes; family Amblyopsidae; genus Typhlichthys; species Typhlichthys eigenmanni. Next base: position 22,470 of record JAODUK010023900.1, read on the forward strand.
ATTACTGTACTGTAAGCGTGCACTTGCATTCGGTTTCATGCCTCGAAACAATGTTGGTTGTCATGCTATAAATTGTAACTGTTCGTAATACCTTGTGTGGTGTAATATTATAGACACGCATTTGTAAGTGTCCGGTTAAATGAATAATGTGCATTACGTGAATCCTATCTAAAAGGAACATCTCGCTGTTGTGTTAATATATTGATAATTGTTTGGGAACCTCTTTAAGAGCCAACACTGACCATATGTCAGAAAGGAGCATGGGTCAAAACACACACACACACACACACACAGTGTTGACTGGCAGAAGCCACAAATCACCTGCTTCACAAGCTGTCCTAAAGAACTATACACAATGAGGGGTGAAGAGAATTGAATTGAGAACAGAAAAGTGTGTTTAAAGAGACCAGTATTGTCTGCCTCACGCCTAATAGGTCCTGTCTCAGCTTTTAAAGTGTTTAGTTGGAAAAAACTTGCTGTTACGGTGAAAGGGGGTTTCTAATTACCAAGCAGGTGGTTTAGCAAAGTTGTGTGTGGGAGTGCTCAGTGCTTCACACGCACAAAAGCATACGTCTTGGTGGAAAAAGCACCGCGTCTTTTGTCTACGTGTCCGTTTGGCGAACACCAGGGTAAGCCCGAGGAAAATACCTCCCCTCCGACAAACCTACCATTACTGCACATTGTGCACAGGTTCACAGTCCAAAACCCACGCACTCACACATACAGCCCTTATTTGTAGACCACTCACTGGTGGTCTATGGCATCAGTAATTAAGACTGGGGAACGGTCAAATGTGTATGCCTGGATGGTAATGTACAGTGCTGGTTGCTTTCATCCAAATTCAGCCGAAGAAGAATCATTTGACTGCTGAAAAGTACACAGATTTGCCCACCGTTGAATTAAGTGGTAGATGTCATTTGCACCTTTGATGAAATGCTTTATGAAATGTGAATAATAATATATACTGTGTGGCAGAACAAAAGTATCTTTAAGCCAAAGGAACAGTTTTATGGGTCATATTTAATGAGCGGGAGGGGAGAGGAGAGTTTGACAGCAGTCGGTCATTCTGCCTTGTTGCTCTGTAGCTAATAGTTAACTAACAGTGATGGCCTGTGTGTGTGTGTGCGTGTGCATTTGTGTGTGTGTGTGTGAAACAAGCTAAATTACATTACCTAGCTAAAAACAATCAATATTTCACAATTTCAGTTAATTATTTTAGCACGTTATGTCAACCAGCAGCTTTTAGGCATTTTGCAATTAAATGTGATCTTTGCTGGTTAATGCTCTTGCAAAGCTTGCCATTGGACTCCATTATACTTTTTGAGTTCTCAATATAGGATTCGTTTGGAATGCCCTGCTGTAAAAACGAGAGCGCCTGGTAAACTCAGTTAACGGGTCTCCACTTAATACACCGTACAGCGTTCCGAAGCACTTCTAGCATCAAACAATATGCATTAAAGCTGTTATTTCGGCTGTGGTACAGTCAGGGATGGGCAAAAATACATCAAAATGTATTTTAAAATAAAATACCAAATACACCAATTGTAAGTGTATCAAAATAAACTGCAATATACAGCACCCACTCAATGTATCAAAATAAACTACTGTGTTTTTGTATTTTAAAAATACTACAAAATACTTGGAGCATGAAATCACAAACTTATCAATCTGCCTATTTGGTCTAGCCTAACCCTTTACCTGTACTCTGACTCAGTTAAAGGTAGTCATTCTGGAGAATGTTTCTTGATATGTGAGCTATAACAAAACAAAAACACCTCTCCCTTCAATGCCATAGGATGTTTCCTCAGAAGCAGCGCCCCGCACATCAGAAACACATTGCAACGGCTATGATGTTGTTGTGTAACCTGGCTCCGCCCAACTTTTGCTTTCAGATCAATTTATTTAGCTGAGATTATAGTCTTAAAACTCTGTTTGCATTAGCATTTCACAGGCACCTTGCTGGCGAACCAATCATGGCGGGTTGGTGCGATGACATTGAAGTCAAGCATGTTTTGAAATGGTGGTAGAGCTAGATGAGGTGATCAAAGCAGTTGTATTTACTTAATGTGACAAAAGTGTATTATCTTAATAAAGAAAAAAGTAACTTTAACAGAGACCTCAGCCAATGAAACAAAAAGAAAATAAGGAGGGTCATTTTATAACTTTAAGTGGACAATGTTTGAGAGCACCAACTAATGACAAAATACTCATTTGTATTTCAAATACATCTATCATAAATACTGCCCATTCCTGGGTACGGTATTGCAGTATGCGCAGAATTCACACCGTACGAGAAATTAAAACCGGCATTCCGGATGAGAGGGTATACTGCCAAGCCCTAACTATTAAAACTCAACAAGGACACTGATACTAAAATATTGTGCCTTTCTCTACAGATTATGTATTCAGTTGCAGATCATCATTTTGAAACGACTAGGCTAACTAATTGAAGAATCAAAGCTACTGCACTAGATTTGAAACACACACAACCATTTTTGTGTTGTATTATACAGGCAAAATTATCATTTTATATATATATATAAATATATATATATATATAAAAATATATATAAAATTATCATTTTATATATATATATAAATATATATATATATATATATGCACACACCTTAATATGCCTAAAAATATTCTTTAGGTAATATAGGATGGTTAATTATCAAATTATAATATATATATATATGTTTCATTAACAATTTAGAAATGTAGCAAGAAGACATTACACTAATAATATAGCAGCTTGAGGCTTATATGAGGAGTAGTAGTCACTATAAAGAGCCACTTGAACAGTGTTGGGACAGGGCACCTTATGATCCTTGTTTAATTAGGATGATCCTCATAAATAATGCAAAGAAATCAAAATATTCAAACATGAAAATATACATGATTTAAATATTTCAAACTCCTAGAGAACAATACGATGCTGCAGGACCATCAACTACACACCTACATTATAATATCATGCAGTAGTGCCCACATATTATCACTATCACACAATGCATTGCCTCCCACTCTGATTCTCTCTCTCTCTCTCTCTCTCTCTCTCACACAGCCAAAATGAACATTAAAATCAGAAGAGTACTGTAGAAATGATATCCTACTACTAGCTAGTACCCAACATACTCAATAGTCAGTTATTGAGTATGAAGTCTACTGAAGTCTTGCATTTTAGATAAGTAGTATCAAATGTTTTTGATAATTCATGATGAAACGACAAATAATAAGTAATGCCACTACACGTCCATCAAAACCCTTACCATGGTACAGTCCTTCCATTAAATCTCCACAGCGAGAAGAGAAGAGAGAAGGAAGCTAGCAGGCTAACGGCTAATGTTGTGCTTCAAAGCTCTTCTTGTAGTGCTACAAGCGCTACTACAAGTGTACTACACTGGGGCACGCGTGTAAGTCAAGGGGGAAGGGGGGGGGGGGGGGGGGGGGGGGGTGCGGGTGGG
>JAODUK010023900.1:25947-49024 GCA_027564635.1 Typhlichthys eigenmanni
CCCCCCCCCCCCCCCCCCCCCCCCCCCCCCCCCCCCCCCCCCCCGAGGCGTGTGCGTTCACGTGCACACACACACACACACACGAGCGAGCGGCAGGAGGAGGAGAAAGAGAGGGGGAGCAGTAGGAGGGTGTCTTTGTGTCCCAGGAGAGGGGAGGGGGACCAGATAAAGAGGGAGAGAGAGAGAGACCATTGAATTACATTGAACTGAGAGTGATAGATTCAGAGAGAGTCAGATTAAAGAGCTGTGGTGGGAGAAAGAGTGGGTCAGAGCACGTGTGTGTGTGTGTGTGCGCGCGCTTGCATACAGAGGCTTTTCTCATCCTCTATAATAATTATCTATCTATATATCTATCTATCTGAACAGTCACATGCTATTGTTAGAGGATAGAGTGTGTATGCACAGGTCTACTGAGCCCCTAAACATTACTCTTATTCTTCAGGGACAAAACTAAAATAGGCTGCTTATAAACCTGCTTATAAGCAGCCTCATCCACACAAGGCAGCCTTAGCATTTCTCATCTCTTACAGCATATTTAGCTGTGGTCTGTCTTGATCCCAGCATCATAAATCAATGTGACATAATACACAATTTCAGCTGTCAGTCATGTCCAAAACCCAACTTCTGAAGAGCAAGTGATCCCTGACTGCAACTTGTCCTAGCGTGCTGAAAACTAGATGGATGGTTATTAACCAGTAGGCCAAAGAAAAAGGTCACGTCTATCAGTACATTGTTCCCCTTCCACACTAAACATTGCATGTTTAAATGGTACAATCCTTGTATTGGTAAAAATGGACTGCATTTATATATTAACATTATTTTGCCTCGCATTCCCTGATTCACACACACATTCACACACCGATGGTGATTGAATGCTGCCATGCAAGGTGTGACCAACCACCGGTAAGGGGTAGGTTAGGCATCTTGCTCAAGGGTGCTTAGGTAGGTCAATACCGGGGTTCGTGGTTGTATTGCGTTATAGTGCCACCAGAACCTCTAATTCCTGCCCCAACTCATGTTTTGTTTCAAGCACAACTCGGCAAGAAGAAATGTGAGGAGGAGTAGAGAAGAGCGCGTGCCACTGTGCACTCAGGCGGGAGAAGAGGCGTGCACGCGCAAACCCTTTTTTTTTTTAGTGTTCACCTGCGAAGAGGACTGTTATTTGTTAACAGCTATGCACAGGCAGACAAGACAGGAGGTGCTGAGAAATAAAGCTGATTAATGGGGCACACACACACACACACACACACACACACACACCAGAAAATCTGATTCTCTGAAAAATAACAGCTTGTTGACGTTGCCCTCTGGTGGCTCAACAGAAGTTCTGAGATATGCACTCTCAAATGTGTACCGTGTTGTTTCTACTGGTAACAATCATTAAAGCTAGCCAGGTGTTTGTGACAGTCAAGGACAGACTAAAACACGTCATGTACGCAGGCAGACCAGATATAGTCTCAGACAGGCTGGTAGAGACTAGTTCCATGACTCTTGAAACAATCCTCCTTTGTCAAGGCAATGGCCTTGCTGATGACTAATCCTATGCGCACAACCCCCTTGAACTGTGGTAAAACAGCAAGTTGTACAACACCGTCATGTTACGGCTGTGGGATGTCACGCCCGTATTCTGCATCCATTCTGTTTGTCTGTCTGTCTGTTATTCCCTCCACAATACTAATGTGACCTGTTACGATTGTGTGTGTGTGTGTGTGTGTGTGTATGTGTGTGTGTGTGTTTTGCAGAGATTATGGCATGAGGTCATTCAGTATGACACACACACACACACATACAGACAGTTTGTAAAAGTACCTGGCCTGGGCTGCAGGGTTTTCTTTTTTTTTTATACGGTTACAAAATGATTCCAAGATGTGGAAGTAATCAATCTCCTGCTCCTGATGTTTCCAGATGTTTTGCACAATGATGATTATGTTCGGTGACAACCTACCATTTCATTTATTTTCCCATTAACATTTATTTAAATATTTATAACTAGAGTACAATTAATACATCTACAAAATCATCTTTTGCAGAATCTAGTGGGTCAACAAATTGGTCTTTAAACACAGGTTTCTTCAAGGGTCCTGATTTCTGTGCCGGACCAGAAATAAGTAGTTACCCTATAATTCAACTTGTGAAAACAAACTAATGTCAGATCATATTTATTAATGCATCCATTACAACACAAAAGGAGAGCATTTAATACTGTGATCAGAAGTTGCACTGCTCAGCAAAATAACGAAACCACAATTCAATTTTTCTTCAGTCAATAGGCAGCCGTTTGTTGGAAAACATTCTGATGAGGCCTGACCAAACTTCTGGCATCATGACACTCAAACGCATGTGGGGGCCACTGATGTGAACAGAGGAACTGCAATGTGTAGAGATGTGTTCTCCAGAGAATGGATGGACATAACAGCACTGCCTAAAAGCCAGCGTTAGTTATTTAGTCAGTGTTTCCTATTGGCCCTCATTTATGAAACATGCATACGTTTCATAACGCGCAGGTTAACAGGGTGTTATTATTTGATGATTCGATCCGACGCTGACCATCTAGATTGCCAAAACAGCCGTAGCCCCAAAGGAGGTCCGCTTTTCAAGTTCTCATTTTTTAAAGGCTAAGCACCACTTATCTCTGATTTAGGCAGAAGAAACGATATACCGGTATATTGGAATTTTTTCAAAAGAGATTTAAAATTAGACAATATTAGACAATTTATATCGATATAGTTATATTATGCAATTATTCATGACTTTTTCGTCTCTCCCTCCATCTCTTGCATCTCTGTCTACTTTCATATATTCTATTATCTCTGTCTGCTCTCGTCTCCTATATTTCCCCTCCCTGTCTCTTGTGGTGTCTTTATTATTCCTCTGTTTCAATGTGATGTAATTACCATGACTGTCTGCAGAGAGAGAGAGAGAGAGAGAGAGAGAGAGACACTCCACTCAGCATATATGTGGTCTTGGCATGCAGTAGAAAAGTGAGGGGTTGTTAATTTACTGTATTGTAGGACTCTATCGTGAACCGCACACACACACATGCACACACACACACACACACACACACGGACACAGAGCAGTCACCACAGGGAATCTTTGTATACCAGAATCGTCCATCATTGACTGACTGACACTGCACCAGGGACCTCTGTGTGTGTGTGTGTGCGTGTGTGTGTGTGTGCGTGTGCGCGCACCCGCAAGGACAGACAAGTCATTAATTATGATGTCATTTCCTGCCATTGTAGCTCATTCCAGTGTAGCAACGACGCTAAGCTAGCATGCAGGGCCAGCAGCACATACACATTCTTTGACATTTTCAGACTAGACTGAGAACAACACTGACCCTGCCTGAACGCATCTGACAGTTAATGTGTCATCAATGCAGACATGCAGACAGATCTGGTGTTTGTAGCTATAGGCTACACACTGTTCAGCTTCAGTTTTGTTCAGTTAAGTCATCTGAGAGGGCTTGAAGGTCCATCTGTGACGTTTAGAGCCTTCTTGAAGTGTCCTCAGGCGAAACAATGGACTCATGCAATATTCTCTTACTTTTTTTAAATGGCTTTACTGAGCCAAGCTCTCGAAAAAATGTCGTATTCAAGCTTGTTTAACTACGACACCTTGATTGGGCTAAAACTTGCTATATTAGTCTGCCTGCACATGGCACCTAAATGTGTGTTCATATGCTATCTGCACATATTACCATAACAGGTGCCCCTATCTTATAGTGAAACTATACTTGCTTTTAATTCAAATATGTGCACAGTGTGGATATTCTGCTATTATTATGAGCCCACCACAACCTCTGGCCTCCTTCTAATGGCCTACGCTAAAAAGAATTCAGCACATGGATCCATTTTATCCTCGTATACGAAGCTATCGACCAGATGTAGAACCTACACATCCCCATGACGATGAACCAGAGGGCAATATTTGGTTAGGTTTCTGTTACGTCGTCACCATAGCAGGTGACAGATGGTTAACTCCCTCTGGGGGTTATTGTCTCATTTCATTCTTTATAATGAACACACACACACACACACACACACACACACCACACAGGCTATGGTATAGCCTATAGGCCGGCCAGCATATAGATGTACCAGAAGCATAATGTACTTCTAAAGAAGCGTTTTTCGATTGACAAAACCAGGGTCCTTGGCGGAAATAGCTGTTATCTCGACACACAAACAAGCACACGCTGTTTAAGTAGTGCTGCTGTTGAGAGAGGAAGAGGGCAGGGCGATTTCCTTCACCTCCTGGGGGACGCTGCTGCTTTAGGATGTACAGTAAGTGCTGTGTGTGTGTGAGTGTGTGTGTATGTGTGTGTGTGTATGGGGAAGGGGGGGGGGGGGGGGGGGGTTGTTTCCTGAATGCATCCAATCCAAAAGCAAAAGGAATAGACCTTCCTGTCACAGACACACACACATTTTCCAGCACAAGCAGGGCAATGAGGGGAATGTCTGTGAGAGCACCACACACACACACATACACATTCAGGATGTACAAATTGAGCCACCATAGTGCAAAAATACAAATTAACAACAACGTTCTTTCATTGGTTCGTACAGGCTTAACGTTCATTCTTGAGTCTATTAGCAAAGATATCAAAAAAATAAAACAAGTTGGAATAAGTCTAGTTGGAAATAGAGCTAACTGTAGTAATTGAATGCGATGAGATGACTGTGTTGTGATGTGATGTGAATTAAAATGACATGCTTTCATCCAAAATGTAAGGATTGGTTATAGCCCTTAACAGGTTAGTTATGCTAGCAGGAAATGTCCCAGCACATGAAAACATGGCTGTTGTGTTAGCGAGGAGGAAGGGGAACAATATAATGTCCCCACAGAGAGCCAGACACTCGCTAGCCCACAACAAACCACTGCGTTTAGAAGTTTGAAGTCCCCACCATAACATGCACATGTAACCACATACACATAAATGCTTTATATGTCTGCAGAGATTGCTATCATGGGTAGTTAAGGCCACACACACACACACGCACACACACACACACGCGTGCATTCACACACACACACACACACACGCATTACCAACGCTAGATAGGTATATAGTGAATATTTTAATCTATTTAGTAAGCCTCTTCATCTGAAAAGGAGGAGAGCTTAATCCTTTTTATACATTTTAACATTTTTGATGTATGTGTTTGTTTGTTTTCTAATGGACCCTGAGTCTGATAATAAAGTTGATGATGAAGGCCTAGATGTGATGTTGTATACGTACACACAGAACAGAGAATAGGTTGCATTTAATAGGTTGCATGCAATAGAAGAAGACTAGAGTAGAATGTACTTGATTAGAATAGAAGACTAGAGTAGAATGTACTAGATCAGAATAGAAGACTAGAGTAGAATGTACTAGATCAGAATAGAAGACTAGAGTAGAATGTGCTAGATTAGAATAGAAGACTAGAGTAGAATGTACTAGATTAGAATAAAAGACTAGAGTAGAATGTACTAGATCAGAATAGAAGACTAGAGCAGAATGTACTAGATTAGAATAGAAGACTAGAGTAGGATGTACTAGATAAGAATAGAAGACTAGAGTAGGATGTACTAGATCAGAATAAAAGACTAGAGTAGAATGTACTAGATCAGAATAGAAGACTAGAGTAGAATGTACTAGATCAGAATAGAAGACTAGATCAGAATGTACTAGATCAGAATGGAACAGACAAGTCACAGCGCTGCACAAGGGGAATAGAACAGTAAAGTACCGTACAGAGAGGAGTGCAGAAAGCAGATGACTTCTCTCAGATCTCAGAGTGTAGTCAAGTGTTACTATAAATACAGGCCTCATGGACTGTGGTGCAATTCACACACATACACACTCACTCGCGAACGCGCACCCACACACACACACACACCACGCCTTTATTGGTCTACTGTAGACCAGCCAGGAAACATATAGTCCAACAAAGGTATCATCCACGTGAGCTTCTGCTACAATAAGATGCCTGTCTGTTTTATGCCTCTATGTTTTAACTGCTGTGGGAAAACGTGTAGCATCTGTTAGAAAACACTAAATACTGAATAAAATACAAGAAAAAAAATGACACTAGGCCTACATGCTGTGAAATCTCTGAATCAATATAGAGTGACCTCAAACTTGCTGACTGTATGAGTTCACAGGTGGTACAGTAGGTTATATGATGATACTCAGTATTTACTCAGATTTGGGTAAATAAGTCAAATAGCATATATCCAACAGTCCATACTGCTATACATGTGGCTCTTTGTGAGGTTCATTCACAATCTAGTTCATCACCTGATTTTCATGATGTATGAACGTCATACTGTAAAATAACAAATTATGTTGTCAGCATGATATTTAAGGCATACAGGTTATTTAAACATCTTTCTTATATATATTGAATTCAGGATATCACTGTGTAATTTATTTTTTGTACACCTGTTTTCCCATTTGTAGCCTGCTTAGCCTATAGTGGACTACTGTAACAACCTGACTTAGAATTTAGACCCGGTCTGCAGTCATTATAGTTCGATTCTCATACATCCGTGAAACACTACAGACCATATACAGTTAAAGAGGTTGGTAAACTAGGTTAATCCTGTACAATACTTAATGCAGCAGGGTAGTCACCTCAGTTCACGACTGTGATTCAGGCTATCCCACTGCTGGTTGAAGCCCTTCTCTGTCCTAAAGTCAAATAGCCTAAAGTAAGCAGTAGTATGTATCTGGTATTGAGAAACCTCAATTACACTTTATAGCACTTAGTCCTGAGTGAATGACTAATCTGGTGATAAATCTAATCTGATGAAACGTGAGGCAGGAAGGTACGGTACATTAACGTTTAAGAGATTCATCCAATCGCTTTCGGTAGTTTTGTGTAGAAAAAACAATACAAAACAAGATTATAACTTACATTATACGTGTCTGAAAACAGTCCCGGACGGGGGCCTTGACTTTACCGGAGGGAAAACTGAAAAATAATCAATCACTAATCCGCTATTTCAGTTGAAGAACAGCAGCAGACTACAGTACGAGTGTTTCCTTAAGTATCGCTCTCTTTCCAGACGCATATTCCTCTATTCCTACACAAATCCAACATGGCTGCTGCCGAGAGGGACACACACACACTCTCTCTCTCTCTCTCTCTATCTATCTATCTCTCTCTCTCTCTCTCTCTCTCTCTCTCTCTCTCTCTCTCTCTCTCTCTCTCTCTCTCTCTCTCTCTCTCTATCTCTCTCACGCACGCACACACGCGCACACCTACACACAAACACTGGGATAAAAGCTTTCCCACATTGGCCAAAACTACTCCCTCAGAGGGAAGTCAGTTAGGTATGATGCGATATCCAATAAATGAATGTTGAGCGCTTATAATATGTTTAAATATTTTATAATTCTAAACCTAATGTTCTGTTCTTATGTGACTAGTTGTAGTTTATCTAGGCAAATTAGTTGTAGATAGGCTACCGTAATTAATAGCAGTATGAACAGGTTCCATTAGTATTACATTTAGCCTATACGATTTAGATTTAGCCTACAATTCAAACTGATATCAATAGAAATGTCACATTATGCTGTGTAAAAAGTACTCTAAGACCAGAATTGAAACTATGGGGCCTATATAAGTCCAAAAGTGACCTCTGGCGTTCAATTCAAATTATTACCACACATTTTGGATTGCCCCCTATAAATGTATGCGCACTCGTTCTATTGGCTTGCTGCTAATGTGGAGGTATTTGCACTCCATTTAGCCTACCTTTCTCAGCTCATAGTAGAATACATATTTTATTTGTGTGAATGTATTCTTAAAACAACAGAGGTTTTCAGAATGTTCCCGAAATCTGACTCAATGACCATTGAAGCTGACCACTGACCTGATACTGAGGGCCAAATGTGAAACGCTTAAAAATCATGAGCATATCTTGACCTCTAATGTGTGTCCAAAGAAGCATTTGACTCTAGTCCAGGGGTGACAGTTTTCAGCAACTTCATGCCTGCCGAATTATACTTTCCAGTGTCCCTGGCATTTATGATAATTTTGTTATTATAGTATGGCATCTATTACCCATAAGCCTATGTAGTCAGAAAGATGCAATGTGCACAATAGGTATCGATTGAGGTGTGTGATTGGAAGCAATGCTTTAACAAGAAAACATTAAAAAGACAATATCCTCTGTGCATTCAGTCTGTGCAAAATGTTTTTTGAAATAATTAGAGGTGGTCAATGAAATCTTTGCAAGTCACTGTTTATAGCTTGCATGCTAATCACATTTGTAATTAGTATTCACATCATGTAGCTAATTGTTTGATATGCTACATACTTTGTTTTATGTGGTCCTGTAAGTAAGTAAATATGACAACATGACACCGCTTGACTTTTAATAAAAAACAAAATTCATTAAAATAAATACATAGCTCCTGTGAGATAGGCCTAGCCTACATGTTATGCTGTATACAAACCGTACATTAAATACTGTGAACAGAACACAACAACAACAACAACAACAACATCAGAAAGTCTACTTCTAAGGACAGAATACAAATTCAAGGTGTATGTTTGGTCAGTACATGCTTATATATATGATGGGATTCATGTAAGGTACAAAATCATTTGAGCTGCCAAGTTAGCTGCATAGCCCTTTTCATGTATAACATGATTGGCTGCAGGCTAGATTAGTGAGGTTGGAGTTAAGGTTGTAATTATGGCTCAGATCATACAGTCTGTAGACAACCCTTTTTCCACACTTTTAGTTAAACACATATAGCAATGCATCCATCATGTTACACAGTGCCCACTGCACAATGCATGTGTTATGATCTGAGGTTGTCAGATATCCCTCAGCAATATTATGTGGCAATAAAATGAAGTCAGATAAGAACCTGAAGTACCAGGGTATCCTATGGGTTGTTATGACCATGAAGGCACAGGAATATTTACCAGGACAACAATGCCATGATGTATCTGACTCAAACTGTGAAAGTGGTAAAGGGAGGATGAAGAAAGTCTTTGGCATGTCCTGGAGAAGACATTACAGAGTGGTTCTACTCACCGCATACCAGTCAATACAAGACCTTGGCCATACATTGATGCAACTGGACAGAAATACAAGTTTGCATAAGGTTGTTAGTGCACATGCTAAAGGGCCCAATTAAATATAGGCTAAACATTGTTTTGGACATTCAGTGTATGTACGATAACACTTCATGGATCCCAGATGAAAAACATCCCATATTAGATTAATAATGTCACCCATTTCTAAACAATGCCTTGCATTCAACAATGTAACATCCTTTCTGACCAAAGCACAAAATTCAAAAAACACTAAGACAGTAAACATAGTTGGGCTACACATATTACTGATAATAATACTTATTGCACTGTATTACAAATGCACCTTCAGTGACTGTAAGAATAGGATAGTGTGGAGGCAACTTCAATGTGTATGTGAAGTGAGCCACAAACACACCAGATACACATGTATACTGTTATGTGTTGTGTGTGCCATGCAGGCATCATGGCCTCAAGTTATACATGCAGGGATACACTTACGATAGAAAAATAACAGAAATAGCTAAATGCTCATCAGTTCATGTCCGTCATATATTAGGGCCTGTTGATCAAAAAAAAACGCTCCAATAACAACCTTAATTATCTGCCTTGCCACTACCACATTTAGATGGTGCAAACACCCTTTTATGCATCAATAATACTGTTATTACCAGAGCCATTGCCACTACCAACAGTGCCAATCCAGTGTAGAGGTAAAGTTCATAGGTCAAGGTAATAGGAGTTTGTCCTGGTGTGAATGGCTGGATAACATCTGCAAAATAAAAGACGTTAAAGAGGATTTCTGTTAAGAAACATTTGTGTCATATGCATTTTTACTGCCTGCAGTATAACATTGTCTATTGTTTTCTTTATTTCTTTGTATTGTATACATGTTAGTATTTATTCTACAGTATTAATGTGAGCCCAACACACCACGACGAAGCAACTGGATGTGATGCTTCCTATTGGTGCTTAGGTTGTCACTTAATGCGTGTCGTATGACGCACCGCGACGCCTCCGGTGTGCGCTGGGCTTCAGACAGTGCTAGTGTTTTGTCTCTAATCATGAGATCAACAAAAAAACGATTGATTAGAAGCTGAATTTGTAACCGTCAGTCCCGACCTGGAACTAAAACCCGGTTCTCCCTGCGTGAGCGTTTAGTACGAGACGCTAAAGCCAAAGGGCTCTACAGCATCTGTCACGAGAGCGCTCTTGAGGTGTCGGAGGGTGAGGTTTACGTATCTTACTGCACAGTGCGTCCAGCTGGCCACCGTTACACGGCCTTGTTCTAGGTTCTAGTATGTGTTGAATGAGGCTTACCAGTGACATTGAGGTAACATGGCTTGCTGGATGTTCCAACAGGTGTCATTACGTCACACCTGTACGGGCCTGAGTCATCTTTAGAGAGTTCGGATAGATGGAGGTGGATGCGTCCCTGTCTCAGTATGTCCCAGTCACACGACACCCGTCCTGAGAAGTCCTGGTGACGGTTATTGAGCTCAACACCCTCGCTTAGCTCAAACAAAGTCTTTACTTCATGTGCTGACAGGAAATAACAGTAGACAAATAGGTAGTCTAGCGAGTGTGACAGATTGGATGTAACTGTGAACATCCACTCCAGCAGGACGCTAGCATTCTCCTCTGCTTCATATTTCTCCTGAGCCACATTCACACTAAACAGACCTAAGGGAGAAAAGGGCAAATGTATTTACTTATGCGGGCCTTCCCTGACTACCCCTGGCGGCAGTGTTATAGCACTTATAATATACTGCACCTCTATACACTATATTGCTAATATAAAACATACTGTATATTAGTATGTTAATAAAAAATATCCATCTGAACTAACCGTTAACGCATGACAGGCAAGACAAGAGCTGAACGAGGTAGATGTAGGTGGATGTCATCATTTTCATTATAGACACGTCTGGCCATTCGGCAGCCATCTTGGAGACACCTCCAGGCAATCACCTATGTAAATGAATTGGGAGAGAGCCATGCAGTAACTTTCACTTGCACTTTCAATGGTCACCAGGATAAACAAACCATATAGAATCACCAGTCACACTTGATACAATGTGATACAATTTAAAACAACAAAAAAAGAGTGACTTTGCCCAATAATAAGGTTTAAAAAGCTTTTTTCCATAAAGTGTATATTACAACGCATGCATAACTTTAGGCTTGCATCAGTGCAACAACACGAATGGCTCAATAGACTAAAGTTCAGTCGTTATACAGCAGAAATTTGACTCTTTTCCTCCAACTGCCATATTTGCAGTTTCTTCTATGTATCCTCTCTGTTGTTATCCACAATACTGTATGTCTCCAGTCCAGAGAGGAGATCATCCTATCTGGTCTCCCTGGCAATAGCTAATAGGTATGTCTTCTGTCACCAGAACTAAAAACTTCTAGCCTGGCTGCATTGGGAAGTGTTTACCATTGTTTCCTCCTTGGCGTAGACCTTATTTTGAAACTATTAACCAATCGCCGTTGCTACAATTGTTTTGATTGCCTCATCTATCTCTACCATCATTTCGAAACATGTTTGACTCTAACATCATCGCACTTAGCCATCCTGATTTGCCCGCCAGCAGGTTGGCTGTGAAAACTCACTTTTCTTTGAGACACAACGATTCAATTGGCTAGGGGGAGGAGTAGAAGACATGGTATGGGGGAGCTGTAGAGAGAAGTGCCAGACACATTTACCATGAAAACTGTACCGAACACAGCCAGAGTTCAAAAACATATCTTAACATATATTAACTGAGGAAACGTGGCATTCTCTGTTAAGAAATAAGGACAGAACAGGATATTGTTGTTGCCGACGTGGGAGGAGTACATCAGGGCATTGAAAGTCATGGTTCATCAGTTTATGGACAGCGCACAAGAACTAAAGCATCTTTTGCAGCCTTTAAATTGGACTGGAATGGATCCAAGTGCAAGGAAACGTCCCAGTAGAGGATATTCACTACAAATGGAAAGATGGGAGTGCCTTTGTTGTCTGACCATTTGCAATAGCGTTTTGTCTAAAAGATGGAAAGAACATTTCCCAGTGCAAGCAAAAGTGACAGTGGTGGATTATCAGTTATGATGTGGATCGAAACCAGTTGCAAGATGTAATGAGTCCGTGGGAGTCTCACTTGAGAGACAGATTTCTTGAAGGACTGAGAGCTGAGATACTGTACAATCACATGTGATTGTGCATTGTGTGGAATGCCATTCTGGGTGGCTACAAATTGTCTGAAATATGTCATCCATGCTGAGAAATTTGAAGAGACAATCAAAGCACAAAAGCAGAAAAATACAACCATACGCCTCCAGGCGGCACAGCTCCAGAGCCTTAAAGGACAAGGATGCAGAAAATGTGCGGGGAAGAGACTTTATAGTCAGAGAAGAAGGGCAAAGTTCAGTGGAAGATGTTTAAACAGTTGAAGCCTCTGGGGCTCCAGTAAAATAATGGTACACACTATACCACTCTCAACCACAAGCAAACATTCTACTATCTGAGTATTTGGTAGATTATTTCTTTGTTATAACAATGCTTATTGGCAATAAATCCTGTAAATCTTGATTATTTCTCATAAATGGTGCTACATTTTTAAGGCATTTGTGGGATGAGCAGCAGAGCTGAATATGTGGGTTGCACCCATTAATTTATTTGCCAAATCTTCTCTGACACTGCCAACCAACTTTTCTTTGCTGTTGACTCTAGTTTTCTATCATTTGGTGGATTGGATGATTAAAGTCTGAAGAAAAAGACATACATTTGCAATTTAACAATGTATTAAGTGTAACCACCCTAAATAGCTTTTTTTTTCAGATGGAAATTAAGTACGATTCGATTGATCTGTGATGAGACGTGTCGATGCTTGTTCATATTGAAATAAACAGCATTTTATGGACTAAAAACGAATCTACACGTCATATCCATTAGAAACTGCCCTAGGATCTGACTGGTTTACAACGGAACACTCCATCCGCTCATACGTCATCAAATAAAAATGTTAACGTTAATGTTAATGGAGGTTCCCCTCTCAGCCCCACCCTCTCACTCCAGCTCCTATATGCATTTTTCAAAGTTTTGTTACGCTTTAACAAACAGGAGCACCAGTAGCGTGTGGAAAAACCATACACAGCCACAACAGCTTGGCACCTCCGCCTAATGCTGGTCACAAGCCTGGTCACACAATGCTGTGGGATGGTATCCCATTCTTCAGCCAGCATTTGTCGCAAGTCAGCCAACGTGGTTGTGTTGGCCACTCTGGCACAAACAGCACACCCAAGCTGATCCCACAAGTGGTTACAAATGTCCTTACTTTTTGTACGTAGTTTAGTATAATGCTGGAATGAGCACTGAATACAGAAGCAGAATCTGGCACAGAAGTTTGTGGTAACAGTATATATAGGCTACTGGTAGAGGCAGGTGTAAGAAATGACCCACGCAGGCGCAGAAGGCCAGCTAACTGGCAGACATGACAATAACATGCGTTGTTAGTAAGTGTTTGCACCAGTTTGACTGGTGTCAGGCTGTCAATGCCACACTGTCATCGTCGCTCTAGAAGTGAGACTCTTTTGTTGCCGCCATTGTCTGTGTTTCTGTTACATCACCTGCTATATAGATCAAGACAGAGTCTGCAAATTACTATACTGGCTACTGGGCTACTGGCATAGTTGTGGGTGATACCTATATCTTCTTGTGTTAAACCCACTGTAGTTAGTGTAAGATTGCCTTATTAAGCTTGCCAGTTAAACAAATGGCCCAAATAATCTAAACAATTATATTTAAAATGTCTCCTCTATGGGTTAGTTTTGAAAGAGAGGTTACTAGTAAGATACTACTTACTAGTAAGCTTGTTTTAATTAAATTAATGTTATCATTAATGGAATAGGCTTCAAGAAATTGCAGTAATAAAAATTTGCATTTGCCATAATTAGTTAACACCTAAATAAATAATTATTAATAATAATAATAATAATAATAATAATAATAATAATAAATAGAAGCTTAAATATGTTCATACTAATTATTTGAATTAAACTAAAATCGGACAAATGATCACAATGTTTTTATATATTTCAGTAGACCTAATGAGGATCAATAAACGGTTAATAATAATGAGAACATATAAAATCCTTATAAATTAGGATGCAAAGAAATATATACATTTTCACATGCACAATATTGGTGTAATTAGGTATGTAATATGTATAATTAAATATGTTTTAATATAGTGACTTCAAAATGTAAGATACTTACTTAAATTCAGTGTTTTGCTGCATCTACAGTTCAGTGTGTTCCAAAAACTTAAGTCTTAAGGTTTCTGACAATTAAATTTAACACAAGCATTAATCCAGGGTAAAGAAATCGAAGCACACTCAAGGTGCGTGTCAGTGTCGGGCTATTTAATTCCACTGTTATAACGTGACAGTATTAATAATCCGACTACTCCTGGAGCTGGGCCAGTCCGCCCCACAGGAACCCGTACTTCCAAAGTTCCAAAAAGCGCCACGGCTGAATGGAATTATGCAGCGATGAGCTCAAAAAGATCCATCTGCATGAGATCACCACATCCCAAGAAGAAGAAAAGAACATTTGTGAATTGCATGAATGCGAGTGGCGACGGTGGGATGACAGTTAGTTTTCCATAGCACTCAAACAGTCACACTCACTCTCTCATTTAAGGTATACGATTCTGCGTCGAAGATACGCATAGGGTCTGCATAACTGCGTACGATACAATACTCCTGCGCACTTCACCAAAAATGTAATGACGCGTCCGTCGACGCACTCAGCAACAATCTAAAAGTAATGGAAAGTAATCATGTTATAATATTTAGGTAATTAAAAAATTACGTTACTGATGCTCATTTTAGTCTATAGTAACTGTAATGGACTACATTTCAAATGTAACGTACCCAACCCTGCTCATGACAAGACATAAATTTTCTTGTTCAGGCAGCAAAAGTACAGTCAGCTGTCTTTTCAAGGTAAATTTAAAGGCAATTTATTAATGCTGCTATAGCCTACTGGCTACAAGTCAATGGTGTAATTGGCTAAATAAAGTGTTGTGCTTGGGTAGGCCTGTGTGTAATCTAAAACTAGGCTATAGGGGCTAGGCTGCCATCAAGCTGTCCAGATGTTAGCTTTGCTTTTAGCATATAACTAGAATCTGGTATAGATTTTAAAATAGCTATATTGTCTATGGAACATTTTCTTGTATATTGAATTCTTGCATAGCAAGACCATGGACATTTGGGCACTCTCTCTGTTTATATGGCTGTTTACAAGGCTAGCAGCAATACAAATATATGTTTGTGAAAATATTCTCAGGACGCCGTGTTGAATGCAGCCATACATGTGGCTCAGAAGTGTCAGCTCAATAATGGACGTGACCACATCACTTGCTCTTTATTATGGCCAAAAAGTGAATTCACCATACATTAAACAGCAGCCCCAAAAAGCTAATAGCAAAACGTTGCCTAAATTCTTTAATTTGAGACAGTGTTTTTAATTTAGAATGTATCAGACCACTGTTTCTGACTGAATGGGTGAGTAATAACATATTTAACAAAGACTAAACTAAGAAACAGTTTTATTTGGTAGTGTTGTCTTTCTGAAACAGACTGAAGGGGGGGGGGGGGTTATAGATCTCACTCAGGTGCCAGATTGGCCAGACATGCTCATATTAACATACATATAAATGTAGGAAACATAACTTTTTGAACAACATTTTGACCATGCTTTCTTGCTCAGACGTTTAGGTAATTGAACACAACTGGTGTGAGTCATAATTCTTACCATGTGAATCTTGAATCATGTGGTGAATTGCCTACTCAATCTATTTGCACATAATATATGTTGGTTCTTCTGCCATCATGAAAGCTGTCATGACCTGAACCTGAACCAGTGTTGTGGCTACAATGTGGAGCTGGTTCAAATTGTCTATTTATCTCGACAGGCCACCTTGGTAGTAGAAAAGCATTGGACACAAAACACAAGAGAAGGATGTTGCAGAGAGACCGTGAAGAGCAGAGGTCACAAGAGGTCACACAACACCCGCTGCCATATAATTGGTTCCCAGACTTACATGATGATACAAAAATGACGATAGATGGCGGCATTGTATTCCTATACTTCTGCTGCTACTTCATGCTGCGGGGGTCTTTTATTTTGAAAAAGTCAGACTGGAAATCAGAGAAAACTTTCGATTTGACTTTGGCCATAAGCCTGCTCCATACACGTTGCGTGTTTACGTGTGTGCGTGGTGGTGTAGGTTCGGTGTACGGCGCGCCCTCATGTGTGTTCATTCTACGTGGAGAAGGACGTGATTTATGTGTGTTCGCGAGTCAGACGATCATAGAGCATCGTCTTCATTCGGTATTATTATAAAGCTTAAAGCCAAAAAGTCTACCCTGTATTCCACTGCCTTTGGAAATGAGTGAATAAGGTAAGTGGTTAACTTTATAATTGTATCGCGTATTTTTTTTTTGCCAGTCTGTGGACATGTTTAGATATGAGGGTATGTGGCACATATCCATATTTCAGTATTCTAACCCGCCATAAATCTCAGAAATACGAGGTTATAGATTATAATGATTAACAGGCGACATGCTAATCTATTTTCTTACATTATTCAATTGCTGATCAACGACCTTCCTTCTACAGTATGTTTTACAATAACTTCACTAACTTCATTTAATTTGTTTGGTTCTGTTATCAATTTTCAACGTAAGCAGCCACGTCTTTCTAAATATATTATAGAAACTGTAACTGTTACTATCCATTGTTACTGAGGTTACAAAAGCCAAGTTCCATATCATCAGACATCATCATCATCATCGTCGTCATCAATCATCACTAAAATTCTAACGACTACTTGGAAAATCCAAGATATGAAGGCAAACGAGTTCCTGTAGTGTAAGACCTATTTTAGTCCAACGAAAACATCACATAGCGCTCCAAAAAACACATTTGCAAAAAAATAAATAAATAAATAAATATATAAATAAATATATATATATATATATCTGTTATTCGTATTTCTTTTAAATAAATAAGACCAAGTGACATTGTATATTTATCACCTTGGGTTTTACAAGGTTTTAAAGAGTCTTTCACACCCCTTTCTAAACCAGAAGTATTCCAACATGATTAAATATCTGATTTGGTTAGGAAAGGTGTCATTGTTCATTCCCTGAGGACGTCATTCCCTATGAATGTCTTACCCGAGCCAGAAAGTAGTTTTCTAGCATTTTTAATTGTTTGTGTTTTACTGAGGCTTTACTTAATATGCTACATATGTATTTCTTATTGATAACAGCCTTTGTCTGTTGCTTGCATGCATATGTGTGTGTCCTAAGCCTAAGGCAGGCTGTTGTGTGTGTGTATGTGTATAGGGAGGCTAACTATATGAGCTGAAGTTTTCAAACATTTTGCATCCATGCGTGCATGCGTTTCCATGACACAGCAGGCAGGTTTAGTTCATGGGGAGGATTGATTGGCCACAGGAAGCTAGACAGGGATGATGGCCAAGAACTTACTCAGAGAGACATATATGAAAAGTCTGGGGATATGTATACAGTATGACTGAATATGTAACAACAGACAACATATGTTACATTCTGCATAAACAAGTAGTCCACTATTACAAACATTTATAAAAGATGTGCATTGATTGTACAGAATTATGCAGATTTAGTCAGAAGAATAGAGAGAGGTGTTATGGATAAATTATAGCATCCCAGATGGGAATATTCATGTTATAGTTAAACCTGTGTTGGCTAAAGATCCCACTTGTTGTCACAGGAACTTTATTTCATATCACTGATTCTGTTTAGCACCTAATTGACCAACCCCTAATTGTGCTTGTGTGAGTTATTCTACACTGGCCGATGTTTGTTGTGTATTTGTGTGCGGCCCTTACATGTTTGTATACGACTTGATACGACGAGGGGCTCCGCTAGTCTTATCTTGGATTAACAATGAGATTAACTTTGACAGTTCATCTGCTGCCTTTAAAAACATGTAGCAGATAATGTTAACAAATTTAAATATGTGAAGTCAGCCGAAATAGCGGTTTTGAACCGAACCACACTAGAATAACAATGGTACAAAACAATTGGAGTAAACAAACCAATACTAGCAGGCCTATTATAGGCCTGCAATAAATGTGCCCATATACATGTATAATACAAGTATATAGCTAGGCACATTTATTGCAGGTGTGCAATGAGAGGGGTTTGTTGTCTTCCATCCGTAAATCCACTTGTGTTCTATACATGTGTTTCCTGCAGGGGTTGACTGTAATGTCAGAAGTCCCTTCTGGATTGTTGGAGGCTTGTGTTGTGGTGGGAGCCTCCTGCGATAAGCTCAGAGAAGCATGTCAGGTACTGTGCTCGCACGCATACACTCACAAGATCAATTGACATCTCAAATACCTATCAGCTGCGCTGTTGCTTGGACTTGCAGTGAACAGCATTGCTGTAATTTTTATCTGGTTGATGTACTAATGGAATAATAATATAGTTGACAACATGGCTAAAACAACAGGCTAAAACTTTATTGTTACTGTATGCCGGTGAGCTGATTGTGCAGCAAAGTAAATAGTTGGCACTGGTAACTTAATAATTGCCTATTGATGTACCACGTGCAAAATTACAGTTAAACCACCATTTCCCAAATGTGTCAGCTTCAACTACAGAGTAAGTTGAAAGAGCTCCCCCTGCTTGAAGCGGAAGTACTGCAGGTCCATGCCCCGCCCTTTGTCTCTAAAGAAAACAGCTCCAGCCAGGTGATTGGTCCAGCTTTCAGCAGTGTCCAGAGGAGGAGGAGCTTCATCAAAAAGGTTTAAGAGTCATTGTTTTATTTTTTTTAGGAGAGTCGCTGCTGTAGTAGTAGTAGTAGTAGTAGTAATAATAATAATAATAATACAAAATAATAATACCAATTATATTTAATAAAATACAAAAATAAATAAGTTTGAGCTTGTTACGATCTAAAGATATACTATTGTTTTATATTGTTTTGATTGTTTTATTTTCAGAAGAGACGAGATCGTGCTGCAGAAGCTCCCGTTAACGGAGAAGCAGACAGTCATATCGAAGGGGCGTCGACCACCGAGGACATCAGCGTTCCAAAGGACCTGGACCTCATCGCCCTGCCGCAACTCTGTTTCCCTGGTAACTAGGCCTGTCACGATAATTACAATATCGACTTTTGGTGCAATATATGGACATAACCTAAAACATGTTTCAGAGGTCAGTAACATTGCCTGTTGTTTACATGCGTGTTGCTGACATACAGTAGGAAAGTAAGCTATGCTGTGCTGCTTCTGTGCTCTCGCCTGCTTGCTTGCAGGCAGTGCTACACACACACATACAGAGCAGACATGTGAAATAAGTGTTCCTTGAAGTTTTAATAGGTGTTTTACCAGACGACCGCAGAATTCCAGCCAGCTACGTTCAGGAGA
Source organism: Typhlichthys eigenmanni (assembly GCA_027564635.1). NCBI lineage: Eukaryota > Metazoa > Chordata > Actinopteri > Percopsiformes > Amblyopsidae > Typhlichthys > Typhlichthys eigenmanni. The sequence continues at coordinate 45,464 of JAODUK010023900.1, forward strand.
ATAAATGTGAAAATGTGCCAACCAAAGGTTGATTTTTAATACTTAGCTAAGCAATGAATTTTGTTTAACCAATCATAACGAACAATTGATTTCACATGACAATAGCAGAACAAGATTGTTTACATAATTCTGACAATGTTATCATTTATCGCAATTATTTCTGGGACAATATATCGCCCAACAAAAATTGTTATTGTGACAAGCCTACTGGTAATGTTTCTGAAACAAGTCACTTCATACTTACATACGTACATACACGGTTAGCTTTGGAGATATTTACCATTACCAGTAGATCTGGCCTGCATGACAGGTTTATGTTCTGCAGTTCAACTAAGTGTCTTGTCAGCAGACATTTTAACAAACCCCAAAAAGCTTGTGATCAGCTGTTAAGGCTAACTATGTGGTAAGCGAGGCAATACCCAGGGCTGGAAAGCCATTTATGAATATATAAATTATTGAAAATTTTGAAGAACGACTATATTTAACATTGTCAAATGTGTGGAAAGATGAAAGCAGGAGTGTTATATACGTAGCACTCTTGTATGGAAGTAAATGCTAATTGAAATTGCTTCATAATTCTAGTTATGCTTTTATGTAATGTGAACATCATAATCGTGGTCATGTTACAAAGCTAAAAGTAAAAAAAAACATGCAATTTGTTTTTTACCCCAACTCAAAAAAATAGTTATTTTAAAGTTATGCTTTATGAACATATCCTTTGTCTGCAATTGTAAGCTAATTGTAAGCTAATACACTTTTTGTCAACTTCACCAAATATCTCCTTGCGTTCCGCTAGCTTACCGTTCTCTGTGCGTCGTGCTGCGTGCTCACAGCAACAAAGCACTTGGCCTCGCAATGCGTTTCATTGTGTGGGGAGGAGCTTCTGAGAGAATGAGTTTTGATTTAAGCTCGAAGTTAGTGAGCGTTCTGAAGAATGACTAACCCTGCTTTAGATGTCACCTCTCATGGTAGAATGAGCCACTGTGTGCATCTCTGCTGGGTTTACCTCTCTGACACGACTCACTGATTCTCATTGGCAAGGTGGACTACAGTTAGCTACAGAACAGAGGGAAAACTCCTTCCACTACCTCGTCTTCACTGACTTGTTTGGGAATCGAACACATGGTGTTGTGCTACAGTATGACAGAACTGTGCAGGTACACACACACACAGTACACACATGCACACACACATACACACTATGTAAATTGTTTCGGTATGGAAGTGTGTCAATCAGCGTGTTCTCATTGGATGTCTGTCTTTTCAATCTTACCAGGGAAGTAGTGCCCAGAATGGCCATAGGTGGAATTCCTCTAAGTCCCGCCTCTACACCCCGTTTGCCATCTGCATCATCTCCAAGTACCCTTACTACAACGCACTGAGAGACTGCCTGTCATGGTAATGCTAATGTTTAAAGAATAACTAAGCATTAAAGTCACCACAGACAGACTGTGTGTTTTAATTAAATGGTAATTATGAGTTGAGTTGGGATTGTACAGTGTGACCGTTAAACAGTCATGCTATCTGTGCTTACATGAAATTATTGAATTATGAAGTATAAAAACCAGCATTTATATTTGCTTATAGCTATCATCTACTCTAGTGATTAAATGTGGTCGTGTTTTTCTAACAAGTTTGAATGGGGTCCCTGTCTCCAATTTCCTTGGAAACAACCACTACAGTAGGTGTGGTGTCCGTACACCACTCTTTGCTTTTCTTGGGGATTACCCTACATTTTCCGACATTGCTTCTAGCTCAGCGAAGGCAATTTTTCATCAGAACTCCCACGAATGTGTTTCCGTGTGTTTCACGTGTTGTTGTTGGTTTGGGCGTGTACGTACCATAGAAATATAGTCGTCCTGTATTTCAGAGCATGACTGGTAGACCTAGAGGAGCACAGCGCTGATTAGTTTAAATTATCATTAAAAATGGAGGACGGCATGGAAATACAACCATTGATGCTACAAAACGGGGTCAGCTGCGCATATAAATCGCACGCCATGCGATTTGCTAATCCTATTGGTTCAAATCTCATTTTTCGGTGTGAAGACGATTAATCGCTCAGCCCTAGCGCACAGCATCCGTTACCCTCTTACATCATGCAAGTGGATACCACGGCGACACAGTACATGGCCTATATATTGGTGCATCACATGAAATGAAACTGACCTTTGTCACTCTCTCCCCAAGTCTCCTAGTCCAGTTAAGGCTTGGCAGGCAGGCTGAGTTTGAGGACACAGTCAAGGAGTTCTCAGCCAAGCTGTCTCTGGTGCCCATACCCCCCCCTGGACAGCTACATGTGGTTAGACCTCTTTACTGTACCCAGTTCTCTGTCTGTCTGTCTGTCTGTCTGTCCGTCCATTGTTATGTGTCTGTCCATCCCTGTGTCAATATCATCTGTCTAACTATCCAGCCATCTCTCTCGTGGATCTTTTCTCTGACCGTTGGCTAGTAGCCATTGTCACTGATTGACTGATTGGCTTTTATTGCTCTGTGTCTCGTGTGCTTGAAGTTATGCTAAAAGATATAAGCCTTAATGTACCGCGCACTGTAAAGTTCACTCAGTGAAACTACGACTTCTATCCAACTCCCTGTTTACACCTCCCCCTTGGTTTAAATTTAGATCACCTTTAACATTCTTACAGTGAAATATGTGTGTGTGTGTGTGTGTGTGCGTGTGTGTGTCAGTCGTTCAATCTTCGTCCTCTCCAAGTGGTCCTCCCCTCCAGAGAGGAGCAGGACGGACCTGTTATTGACATCGACCTACACCTGCCGTTCCTTTGTTTCACACACACAACATTGCTACAGGTAATAACACTAAGCCTGCAGTAAGCTCGCACAACTAGCACACAATGAAAGTGTGTCGTTAATTGTGAAGTTGTTAGCATTGCTAACAATGTTAGCATTGCTAACATTGCTAACATTGTTAGCATCGTTGCTGATCATTTGAAACAGTTACCCAGCAGAGCACAAAACTAATATAGTCCTATAGTAAAATGACTGGACCCCCGCTTGCTTGCCCTGCTGTAGGTCCTGTCCTGTCTTCTGCAAGAGCAGAGGCTGGTGTTATTCTCAGCAGACTGGGCCAGACTCACCCTGGTAGCTGAGAGCCTTTTACTCTACCTGCAGGTTAGTGTGGCCAGCAGAGCACCTACCTTCAACCTACGATCACTGCTAATGCCGTCGGGGCAGTTCTGAATACAGCTCAACAACTTTTAATCTGTGGCTATGTGTGTCTCCGTACTGGATAGCACAAAAGATCTGCCTATCTGTCTATCTGTCTATCTGTCTATCTGTCTGTCTGTCTGTCTGTCTGTCTGTCTGTCTGTGTATCTATCTATTTATACCTGGGAAGAGGGTTAGTAACAGGCCCTGTTCTGTGGCTCACCCCATCTGACACAGATTAGGCTTGTTTCATCAATGTTGGTACAGCTTTACTTTTGCGGTATTATTTACCCAACACGTAGGTCAGGCCATCAATACTAGTATGAAATAGTATCTGTAAAGTACAGCCCTTCATTCATCCAGCCATTCACTGCTCTAGCAGTTACATAATTGTTA